>JANAVB010010580.1:72500-75730 GCA_029216955.1 Iris pallida
TCCAGGTACATTCCTTACCATATGAAGAAGTGCAACGATTGGCACGTTCTTTCAAGAATATTTCGGTCCATGCTAGCTATGATCAATCTTTTCTCTAATCCCAAGTTTGGTTCGCAAAATCAAGACCTTGAGAAAAGAAAATTGAAATCAGGACCTTGAGAAAAGAAAGGTAAAACTTTTCTGTATTTAGATGACAAATGAAATAAGCATGAAAGTAAAATGCTTTTCAAAGGAGAAAAAAAAGAAAAAATGGTTTCTGCCATACAATATGGATTCACTTTTTCCTTTTTTTTGGGTCTTTTAGATATCAGAAAGTAAATTGAAAGGAAAAAATAAATAAACAAATGATTTCATTTCCTTTCTGCGAACCAAACAAGGCCCTTTTTTTTTGGTAGAATGAACAGCTATTATATTTTTATCAACAAAAAAAATTCAAGTAACATGGATGGATCTGTGCAAATGTTTATATTGTGTCAAAAGGTATACGTTGATATCGAGAACCAGTACTACATTCGAAAGGTATACGTTGCTAATGTTTTGGTACTTGTTTTTTATTAGTCGGTTCATTCTTGTATCGGTTAGCCAGAAGCTAGGTTACAAGGACACAAATAAAATTGAGACGGACATTGCACGGAATTTGGGAGTCTAACTTCCTAGGCTAGAGTTGAAGTTTGAAGCCGGTTGTTTGTTTTAGGTATACTGTTCGTTTTGACAAACTATCATATTGTGATTGACCATCTGAAGGGTTAGTTGATATCGCAATGTTTAATTTGACGGGGGACTTATTCGTATGTTGGCATTGTCACTGTGATGAAGTTAAGGTGTAGAATCATGGTAGTTAATTTAATGTCATGTTGGCCAGTTAAGTCTTTGTGGTCCAGTGTTACTAGCGGAAGTTAAATTTTACAATGTGCTTATAATGGAAAGTGTGTGCTCTGAAGTTAATACATTTGATGTTAAATAATGTTAAATGTGTTCAGTGCCTATTTTTTTTTTTCATGGTTATGATATTCAGATATTTAGTATTTGGTTGTAGTTTCTCAAACATTGATGCTTGGTTCATCATTAAAGGAATCTTCATTATTTTATGACATTAAGCTGATGACATTTAAGGCAATATATGATTGAGTTGTTCTATCCAATATTATTATATCCTGCTTGTTGTTTTTATTTGATTTGCCGTCGTTGAACTTATAGCATTGTTTTTTTGTATACAGTGTTTATATATGGTGCATGCGTCCTTTTTTACAGGTTTAGTGGAACCGATCCCGAGGAGCACTTGTTGGTTTTGCTGAAGTAGTTGGCATGGAATCTGAAAAAGTCGACTGGTGAGAATCATTTAGGTTATTTCTGTACTTGCTGATCGAAATGTTACCATTAGCATCTCTTAACAGAACGCACACGTCCAGTTGCGTGTGCATACACACACATGCACTTCTAAATAAGTGTATTTCCCACTTTGGAGTCTTAGACAATCCAAACTGTCACATTGATCTATAGATCTTAAAGCCATGTGAACCAAAACATCTAATATAACAAAATTCTTTATATTACATGTTGTTTCTTCCCTCTTTCTTGAGTTCTTCTTTTAATTTAGTTTTCTTTTCTTTGCTGGTCGAACTTGTTTCTTAACTGACAGGCTTCCTTACCCGTAGGCCATATCGACGCCAAAGTAAGAAAAGTATGTAGCAACTTCGATGGAGTACGGAACTGACTCACTTTCTGCTACCATTCCTTATAACAGATCAATCAAAGCTGAGTTTTAAGATGGGTAGAACTTTCAGGAATTGGATGCATTTCAAGCTGCAGCTCGGGTACATTCTGTATTTGGATAGCAAAGAGATTTATTCCTATTTTTTGGGTACATTCTGTATTTGGATATTCAATGTAATGAAGATGTTGATATGTACTCTATTTTGAGAAATGTAATAAAGATGGTGATATAATGTTAAGTTTTTGGAATGTAATATACTGTGCAGTATAGAGCATTATAAATATGCTAATTTGAATAGTATAAAGTATTATAAATGTGTTGCATTGAGCCTATACATATTATATTCATGACGTTTAAAATTGTTCTGAATTGTGCACTATATATTAACTATTCATACGTTTTATAGAAACTATTCATGACGGTTATTTATGACGCTTTTAAAAACATTTATAACACCCGTTTATAACGGTTGCTGTGAAAAAAAAAGCGTCATGGTTAGTCATTAATGCGGTTTTTAGCCGTCATTAAAAGGTTTTTTGTTGTAGTGATATTACATTATATATATAATTATATATATATATATCTATATATATATATATATATATACTCTATATATATATGTATACTACATATATCGAGAGAGAGTGAATGAGAGGGTGAGAGTGTGTGTGAATATGGACACAGGGGGGGGGGGGGGTTAAATTCAGAAAAACTGAGGAATAGCCACACAACACCACACACATATGTGCATTTATACATAGACCTATACATACCTATATATAACTTTTCATCACAATACACATACCCACACCATATACATACTACACACACATATACTATGTATATACACACAAACATACATACATATACATAAAATTGGTTTGAAATTCATTTAAAATACTGAGAAAATACCAGAAAACTGTTCATTACTGAACAGTGGGGGTAAACCCAAAACCGACACCAAAACCTAGCTAAGACCCAAAAATAGTAGTTGGTAAACGTGCCCCCATATGTGTACGTGTCGTAGGTGTCCCTAGGTACCCACCACGACACGACACAACGTGTCCAAGAGTGAAAAATCCCAATCTGGTAAGTTCCAGACAGTGCAGTGTCACAGCGTCGTCTGCACAGGTTCACGTGCGTGTAGGACACGACACACGTGTCCATGTGTCTCGTGGTCGTGCCCCTAGGTTCGCCTAGGGTCAGGCTACACACCTAGGACACTGACACGATCCCACGTGTCGCCGTGTCTAAATGGGAAGCCCGTATCAGTCGAGAAAACTCGACTGATGCACACTGCTACGCGCAGCGTCGTGCAGTGAGTCGAGTGGCTCGTGGACACGACACAAGCCACGTGGGGCCTCGTGGTCATGTCCACGTGTAGCCTACGTGTCGGCTACACACTCGTGTCAACACGAGGTCCTCGACTCGTGTCCACACGACTGACGCGCGTGTTAAAGTGCTTTGTGCACCCGTGCACAGTCAGTGCAAGACCGTGCACTCGTGTTTTCGTGTC
>JANAVB010010581.1:0-68891 GCA_029216955.1 Iris pallida
AATTTCCGCCTTCAATCTTGTTTAATTCTGCAACCACTG
This sequence comes from Iris pallida, assembly GCA_029216955.1. Taxonomy (NCBI): domain Eukaryota; kingdom Viridiplantae; phylum Streptophyta; class Magnoliopsida; order Asparagales; family Iridaceae; genus Iris; species Iris pallida. Next base: position 40 of record JANAVB010010581.1, read on the forward strand.
GAGGGGCTTGCCAACTACTAACCTGAATACACAAAATATAGTCAAGGAAACTATGCAAGACGCATAAAAAATGCAATGGTGAATATGGCAGCAGTCAGCAATCAGATATTTTTGCTAGTAGTGGAATAAAAATGACAGCCTCATGCTTAGAAAAGCTAGTCAGCTATCCAAATACAGAAATCAGTAAAGATTACAGAAACAAAGAAACTTTTTTCATATATGGTACGAGTATTTTTCTTTATTATAAACATCCTGCCAATCCAATCAATTTTGGATATCGCTAAGACTAATTTAATATACATAGGTAACTGCAATACAGCATACCTTGTTCTTTGTGTCATAATAGTACTTCTTGCCATCACTTGTTGTTACCAACATCCAATCTGTACCAGCAAACTTCTCCCTAGCAACACATAAAACAAGAGCTAGTTATTTCCGAGAAACAAAAGTGCGACATTTGTTACCATATGTAGATTTCTGAGTATTTAGAAATGAAAGCATTTTACATATAGGCAGAATAAGGATAGTGGGATCTGAGACTAATGCAAGTCATCATGCCAATGTACTGATGTCCGCACAACCATATGCTAGAACAATAATATTGAAAGAGTAATGAGATGTGGTAACTCGTGAGAGTACCGCATCTAATTTTTTTTTTCTTTACAGATACTGATTCCATATTAGATTGAGCACTAACATAAGAGTGTTAATGTACATCAAAATGGAATACTTTTGATTATAAAGTAGTCAAGGAAAAGCAGAAACCTATAAGGACAGGATTTCCCCACACACACATATATAGCACATTTTAATATCTTGCACGAAAACCTCAAAAGACGAACAGAACAAGAGTGGTGTCATACTGATACATTTTATGTGTATAATGGTGGCTCTTTGACCTACTTTGCACAACTACGTGAGGAAGAGGATCTGAGGATGTATACCACACTATTCAACCAAGCATTTGCGTGAGCATCATGACACTGAAAACCCCATTTGAAAGGGGGTAAAGGCTAGGTACATGTTGACCCTCCAGAACCTGCACTAGCAGGAGCCCCATGGCACCAGGACACTCTTTAAGTTATTGTTACAGACTTGAAAGGAAAAAAAAAACTCAAAAGCTAATGAATCAATGTTAGCAGTTCATGATGAATCAATGAATGTTATACTAAGCGAATTGCATTATGTGCTTCATCCATGGTTGGTTACCAATAAACCGGATTACTCAACTGAATAATTGCAATTATGTGACCACTTGGAAATTTTCATTAACCAATCACCCGATTAATCGGATTAACCAGCAGATAATGCAATTACTTGGTCAATTAATTGTCAACTTATCCTCTCTTTTTGGAATACTGGACCATTCATCATGGACAAGCATTAAGCATACCTCAAACCTCAGACCTACCGGCATAATGCCTCTCACTGCTGATTGTTTCCAAGAGACACAACATCTCCTAACAGAGAACTGGCCAATATTCAGTCTATATCCAACTCAGATCTGATCTCAGCTACCAGGTACCGAACCACTATAGGGATCCCTTGAACCATCAATCATATTCACAAGCGAGCTGCCATTTGTACTGTCCACTATAATGATTATTGAAATATTGCAAAGAGGAAAAAGGATTGCAGAGCAAAAGGCCACATGATAATAACCAAGTTGTAGCAGAATTGGAAAGCTAGACAACTAAAACAAGTGAGCAGCAACTAGATTACATATGCCCAGTATGGAGGCCAAGTCCAATCCTCAATGGTTGATCATCCAGATGACACAATGCTGTTACTTAAAAAGTCAAAAATAGTCAACCACCCATACAAGTTTACTGCACAATGAAATAAGGAAAGAAAAACTGGAACATTTATCAACAAAAAAGATGTTACAAGGAATTTTTGTTATGGTAACGATTGTGATTATTGGCATGTTTACTCAAGGGCACAAACTGTATATACCATGAAGTAGGAGTTGGCTGAGCTGAAACTTTCTCAGGCTGCAGAAAAGAATAGTAATAAAACAATCACAAGTAGGAGTTGGTCAAAAAAAATGTCAGATATAAAGTCAAATAACTAGATCCAAGTAGTAGTAAGAACAGCTACCTCCCCCTTAAAACTAGAAGGTTTAGTATATGTTGATTCTTTCGTAATAGAGTTATAGTAATATATGGCACCCGAGTCTGTCCTATGTGATGTCCAAGCATCTATCTGTCCATTCCTAGTGTCTCCTCCATCCTTGGGGAGATCATTAGCCTGCTTGCCATTATCTGCAAGATACAGAGAAGTTCAGGACAGTAAAAGTGTTTATAAAAATCTTTATAGAGAAGTTCAGGACAATATATGTGTTATAAAAATCTTTATTATTGGTCAAAACAGATAACTATACCTATCCCTGGAGGCAGCAATGGTGTACCCAATTTTCCCCCAGGATGAGAAGATGTTTCTGTTGAAACAACTGGTTCACTAGCTATAGCCATGGAAACACCAGGTGGCTGGGCTGTGGGCATAGGAACAGAAGAAAGTGGCATGCCCCTCATTGGCAAAGGAAAGGGCGCAGGATGCGCGCCAGGATATGGTACGAATGGACCCTGCTGCAAGCCACTAGATAGAGGAGGATGCAAATGTGACCAAGGAACTTGGGGGGGTGGAACCATCGCAGCAAGTGATGGATAATGTTGATAAGTTTGTTGTTGAGCATTTTGTGAAGGTGGAACTGGAAAAGGGGCATAATTTGATGGCATTGCAGAAGATGGCATCATGGGCCTCAAAGCGGGCAGGGAAGTGTCTGGTGTACGATGCATAGTTGAAGAATTTGGTACTGCAGGGAGTCCAGGTGTTCCAGTACTCCCTATTGCCATAGGACGCGCAGAAATAGATGGTGGTGGAGATGTCAAATTGCTCGAGGAACTTGCGGTAGGAGGTACACTAGAGGACGTAGAAGAAGTTGTGAGCATATTATTATCAGCTGATGAGCTTTTAGATTGAGAACCAACAGATGCTGTAGAACTTGTGCCAGCTTCCACTGCAACAGTATTTGATGTGCCCTGTTTGCAGGAAGTAGGTAAATTATCTGTCAAAAAGGATAAAGTTTCTAAAATGTCTATTAGAAAAACAACAATGACAAGGCATTATCCCAAATCATTTAATGTTGGATGTTACATCTTTCTTTGAGGCTTCTGTTGCAGCTGATTGGGAGCTCCCGCTAAAAGAAAAATTATTTGATGAAGATAACTGCCCTTCAAGAATAGGTAATGGCAACTGAACAGGGGGTCGAGCATTCTGCGTGGCCATTCCATGTGTAGTCAAATTGGACCTCGCAAATTGCCCTGGAACTGGGGGTTGCAAGGATGCAGCAGCCATTGGTGGGGTAAACCTTACACCGTGCAACTGTACTTGATTGGTGGCCTAAAAAAACACAAAAAACACTTACCCAACAATTCCTTGAAGTAGCTTCATACATACAAAGTGCTTATTTATAACTCAATCATAAAAAGCCCATGAGAATTACAGTGGCAGGTTGAAACTGCTGACCAGATGGAGAGATGGAATTAGCTTGAGGGACTACATTATACGAAAACGATGGTCTGTTCCCTAAAGGCTGTCCAGGAACTGGTGGTTGAAGAGCAGCTGGAGGCATTGATGGAGTCAACTTCAAAGCCTGGATGGAAATAATCAAAATAAAGAGATAATACTTATAAAGAGAGTCTCTAAACAAACAAATAAGAAAAACAACAAAAACTGACAGGAACAGGTGCAGATTGATGTGGCATCCCAGGAGAGTTTGCTCTAGGAAACACACTGTATGAAAAAGAAGGAGCAGGGACAACATAGCCTGGTGACACGACAAACTTTGCTCGAAGAGGATCTTGCAATGGTTCGCTCCCAGTGCAGTGGGGAACCCTGGGAGTCTGTGCGCCAGCAGCAGGAGATCTAGGGACAACGACTGCTGATGGACCAGCATCCAACGTGGAAGAAGGCGTAACTTGAGTTGCCAAAGCACTCGTTGAACCTCCAGAAGGTGAAATTGATGTAGATGTAGAAGCAGAAGCTGACGTTGAACCCTCAGCAGTTGCTTGTCCAACAGCTGAATCTGCTACCTGGGATTGAGATGTTTCGATAGGAGTTGAACCTTGCGCCTCTTGCTTTATGGAGGCTGGTGACGACATAATTTATCTAGCATAACAAGAGAAAGATTAACATCAAAAAGAGAACTTGTAAGAATCATTAAAGTATACTTGAAGTACACTTAGGGGAATCACCCTCCACGACCCTCTAAAAATATGAGAGGGAGAGAGAGGTAACATTTCAAGAATTTCAAGTTCTCGTGGATTTAAACCTTCACCAATATAAAGCATCAATATACATTCAGGGTACTGAGTGATTTTTTGAAATTGGTAAAGAAAAATAAGTGGCGCTAGATATCTTTACAAGTAAATGGACAAATGTATAGCCTCTTTATTTGCATGAGCTTAAAATACACATCAGACACTCTTGGTTCTTTACTTGCCAAGAGGCATGATGGACCTAGTGGCAAGATCCAATATTTGTCCACATCTTCCTTCATTAGGATAAGCCACTATTCGGATGACTAGCGTCAGGTTGACAACCAGCTAAGAGGTCTGGCGAGTCCATTTTGGACACATATCTGAGACGGATGATCAAGTTTGATGTTTCAAGTTTCAACTCTCCCTCTCCCCCCATTTACAAACAACTCTCTTCCTCTGCCCTCTTCTATGTTTACACCAACTTCTTGTATTTGTTACCATTACTCTATTAACTTCTAAGTTGCATGGACACGGATACGGATTCGGAATACGGCAATTTTAGAAAAAACTGGGATATGAGTACGACGTGGACAGAGAGATAATATATACGTGTGCATGAAAACATATTATAAACATTTATATTAGATCTTAATAACATCTATCCTTAAGCATGGTTTGGATAGTAACTAGGCTCCAAAAAGTTCTAAGGGTTCAGTGCAAAATATTGTTCCTTCCTCATGTCTCAGTTATAATTGACATAATCATGAACATGCCAAAATCATCTTCAACTATGTTTTTGGTCCCTTTGAAACCTAGACATGTGTGAGCCATATCTAATAGGAGTATCAAAAAAGTATCGTGTCCAATATGTGCATATGGGAACGGATACGGTCCTGCTAAGGAGTATCCATGCAACATAGATTAACTTACAACCCTATTTGATGTTTCGTGTCATGAAATATATTTTACTGAATAATGAGATACTTCAGCGGAACTTGAACCACTAACTTGTCATGCAGAATCTTTACAAACTCATTAAGTCTATCATCTAAACAATGTGCACCTACTGAATGTTTAACTTTAAAAAATGATGTAGGAGGTCTGGCATCAGGCTAATCAGGTTTGGTTTAAATCAAAAGAGTTGCATCATTCTGCGGTAACTTTCATGCATAACTATGATTTGAATGTACGACTCAATTTCAGGAAGATAATGCGGGCTAAAAAATTTGTGTGTCCACTGAACACAACAGTTGTCCAAATTCTGTCATCTAGGTGCTCTTTAGTCCATATGAGAAAATTAGCCTGAGAATATACGTGTATATTAGGTTAAAACATTTGGGATTTGATTAGGATCTTGTTTAATAACTATTATTTTTAATTATCCAAAATTTAATATAAAATTGTAACAGTTCTGGTGTATGCGTCTGACGGAGCTATACACTTTTTCAAAAAAATATTTACTCCCAAATTATGGTGGATTCCAGTTCTTTATGGATCCAACTCATGGTTTCCACTACCGGTATGAGGTACCGGGGCTTCGGTGGTTTTGAACGACTGGTTTGGACACTATCAGCAGTTTCAGTATCACCGTATACGTAATGGCAATACAGAGACCTATGGATTAAAGATTTTACTTTAATGGATTATGAATAGTTAACCCCTATAATTGAGTGCTTCGGGCTGAATCACTTCAAGTGGTATCAAAACCTAGCCTAGTATAGTGGTTACCGGCATTGATGCAGATGCACCCTGTACCCTAGAGCTTCAAACAATTGAGAAGATGTTGGACATTATGTACTATGTTGTTCTTTGCGGAAATATCTCTACCCGAAGAATTATTTGTGTTGATCAAACCGTGAATCATACTAGTTTGTTCAGCCCCTCAAGATCCAACCTTTTAGAAATCATGAAGATATTTTAGAAGTTTGGAAAGCAAATACAAAAAAAAAATGAAGAAAGAGATTAAGGAATTCAAGTAAATTTCGAAGAAGTTAAAGAAGAAGGCCAAGAAGCTCAAGATGGAATCAGCGAGGATAAATTTTAGAATGACATAAGATGTACAGAAAAGCCTATGCATGGGCTTCGAAATACAGGTGGGTACCTAGATCTCAAGGTTCAATTTATCTCAGAGTATCTAACAATTTTATCTTTTATTTCAGAACGTTTGAAATTAATGCCGATGAGGCTGTGTGAATCATGTCTCTTTACTGCAGAATCCTGAAGGTTAAGTATCTTTTCAAAGTATTTCTTCACGTGGACGAAAAGATTTAGCTTGCAAATGTAAACTCAGATGCAAGTCCTTCTGAAGCACATAAGCCTAGTGTAGGCAAGTTTCGTGTCAAGTCAATCAAGTACGTATTCAATCGACATAGTTTTAGTGTTTCTGCAATAAATTGAATGTCCTCCACTGCATATGTCTGCAATCTCAGCTTGGGTGTTCAGAGGTTCACATTTGGTTATAGGATCTTGGGAAAATCAAGATTCTTGTAAACTAAATATTCTGAAATCTAATTAGAATTTCGTTTCAACTCTGCCATAGGAGTCGGAGGCTATAAACAGCTACGAGTGATTACGTCCCATCACCACCGACCGAGAACCGATCGGCATCAAAAATACAAGTCGAAACTTATTGCAACTTCAAGGAAACTACAGAAGCCCTCAGTTCTAAAAAATACTGAGTCCACGGGGTTCGGGATCGTCTTATCGTGGCTGCTGCTCCTTATTCCTTCGAAAAGCTGTCAGAAGTTTATCAATAAATAAAAAGCTCTTTCGATAAGCTAGTTCGATTTTGGGGCAGCTCTCGAAAGCAGTCCCACTGTTCTTCAACCAGTTCCCAATCTACTCCTTCACGGAAAAAACGGAACAGAACTCGAATGTAACTTAGATTCCCCGAACCCTACACTCAAATTTCGACATGAAACAAACAATCGACACAAAGGCTACGACTATAGTTCTTGGAATTTCCAAGATATCGAGATCAACTTCGTGAGCTTGGATTATTTGAACAGAATAAAAAAATTAATTAGGGTTAGGAAGGGATCAGAGTGACATTCAAAACCCTAGCTAGAGAAGAAGAAGTCTGACCTCTGCTTTGTATTGTATGAAGAGCGTTCCGCGTGAGTGAAGAAGAGGGGAGGGTTTTTTTTATTTGGGGAAGAGAAGGTTGGGTTTGAGGAAGAATGGGAATGGGAGGGGAAGTGGGGAAATTTGTGTTGGGGGTTAGGGATGATGATGGGTGAGATCGGGTCTACAAAACCTAAGTCTGAAAATCCGGTCCGTCCAAATTAGGGGCCGACTCGGGCTTTTTCGGCCCGTCCAGCTACATGCAAGAATTATCCCTAGAATTGTTACCATAGTCAAAGACCACGTGTACTAGGGGTGACCATTATTGTTGGACTGAACCAAACCTAAACCGAACCGAAAGGGATTCGGTATGGTTTGAAAAAATTTCGATTCAGTTTTGGATTTAGTTTCGGTCCAAAACCGAAAATTGAATAAGACTTATACAATTATGTAAATACATTCAATTTTATGAGTATTTTGTGATTAAAAATGTATATATTTAAAAACAACAATTCATATATATGTTTTAAAGTCCAACTTTGATAATTTAACAACTATTCCAACTTTGAACGCAATTTAGAAATACAACAAATGTGTGTGTAAAAATTATAAATTTTAATATAATTTAACCACGTTCCAACTTTGAATCCAACCATTAAATAATAGAAATATTTCCAACCGAACAAACGAACAAATTAAATAAACATAAATGGTTATTCGACTCGGTTTCGATTTTGACTAATTTCAGTTCGATTTTGGTTTTGGATTTTTAGAATTTCGATATTTCGATTTTGACAATTTTGGTTCGGTTGAAACCGAATAAGCCGAATGCTTAATCCTGCTATGTACAACTTTGTACATATATAGGCTTTAACGAGCCGAGCCTTATTGCTTATGTTGGGTTGTATTTCATATTACTCTATCAGGATTAGCGTTCAAGGTATTGCAAGTTCATTAACGATATAAAGGGAGTTGTGTAGGACGATTAGTCCTATATCGAGTATAAACATGGAGGGATGAGATATAAATATATGAAATTGGTCATGCACTCAACGAAGAATTTCTCTTTAAAATTACTAGAGATCGTGGCACACACACAAAAAAGGAGAGAGAGAGAGAGAGAGAGAGAGAGAGTAATTATGTTAGTAGATGTTGTTTGTTCGAAACTTTGTATCATTGGGGGAAAGATATCTTAGTTTTTTAAGTGTTATGTACATAAATGTTACCAATGTTTTCATTTAAAATATAAAATCTAATATATACCTTCATTATTTTAAAATGGAAAATGCTAAGTTTACTACAAAAAATTTACAACTTTTACAACTCACACCCACCCCTCTGCTAACATGGTCCCTTCCGATCCCACTTGGTCCACCCTCTCTCCAAATCAAAGGATGTCACGTAGGCAGTTGTAAAGTTTACAACCAAAATTGGTTGTAAGCATAACATTTCCATTTTAAAATACTAAAAATACTCTCGTTTTTGGGTGAAACAATCAAATTTTGGTTAAAATAATGGAATTATATCTTAGTTTTTTAACCGTTTCGTACAAAATAATAATATTGTTTAGTTTTTTAGAATAATGAAAATATACACTAGTTTTCATATACTGGAAATTGCTGAAATACCCAATTTCGGGGTGGAATTTTATGAAAAATCCACCCGCAGGGTGAGTTTTATGAAATACCCAAAATTATATATTTTCACGTTAAATATTTCAAGATTCCCTTTAGATGTTCTGTATTTACAAAATTGTCATTTTGATAATACCATAACTATTCCTTCGCACAAATTTGGTATATATGAATTTGAATTCACAAACTCAGATTTGGATTGCGATTTTCGTTTTCTTCTTCTTCACGAGAGATCTGAATTCATTGCTCATCTTCAGCAGAGATCGCAAAGATCATTCGTAGTTCATTGTACTTTTCTTCAGTCGAACTTCGATCATCGCTCATCATCCTCATCATCATCATCATTCGTTGAGAGATTTAAAGTTTTCCGGCTATTAGATCAATTGTGGAGAGAAGATCTTCTTCTCCATAAGAGTTAGCATCGTTTTGAAAGAAGAACGAAAAACTCTTGAATCTTTATTTCTGACAAAAAATTTTCTACAAAAAATAAAAAATTAGATTTCTGTCAACTGTTCTTCATCATTTTAACACGGAGAATGGCCATTCCCCGTGATTTTAACATGGAGAATGACCGTTCTCCTGCATTTTAACACGAGGAATGATCATTCTCCGTGATTTAACACGAAGAATGGTAATTCTCTGTGATTTTAACATGGAGAATGACCGTTCTCCGTGATTTTAACACAGAGAATGACCATTCTCCTGCATTTTAACACAAGGAGTGACCATTCTCCATCATTTTAACATGGAAATGGCAATTCTCATCAATTTAACAAAGAGAATGCTCATTCTCCGTGATATTAACACGAGAATTGCCATTCTCATTTTAACACAAAGAATGACCATTTTCGTGTTAAAATGATGGAGAATGGCCATTCTCTGTCATTTTAATACGGAGAATGATAATTCTCTGTCAATTTAACAAGGAGAATGGTCATTATCCGTGATATTAACACAGAGAATTGCCATTTTCGTGATATTAACACGGAGAATTGCCATTCTGATATTACCACGAAGAATGACCAATTATCCGTTATTTTAACACGGAGAATGGTCATTCTCTGTCAATTTAACAAGGAGAATGGTCATTCTCCGTGAATTGCCATTATTCGTAATATTAACACGAAGAATTGTCATTCTCCGTGAAATTACCACGGAGAATGGTCATTCTCATTTTAACACGAAGAATGGCAATTATCCGTCAATTTAACACGGAGAATGACCATTCTCTGTGATATTAACACGGAGAATCGTCATTCTTCGTGATATTAACACGGAAAATTGTCATTCTTCTGCATTTTAACACGGGGAATGGCTAGTTGAAACTTTGGAGGGGCGTTACTTTTGACTGTGAGGTCGAAACGAGGTCCGGTTTGTCGCAAAAGTAGCATATTTTCAAGGAGCCTAAGATAAACAATTTTATCATTTGTCAGTCTTCCAAAATTTTAGAATTATAAAAAATGATGTTTGGACCTCCATTTTAACACGGGGAATGACCATTCTTTGTCGCAAAATGGCCATTCTCTTGCATTTTAACACAGGGAATAGCCAGTTGATGCTGCTGAAGTGGGAACTGATGATGATGACATGGTGTAAAGATTGCGAATAGAGAATCACTGACAAGTTTTTGAAGTAAGTTTGGAGATTTTGGAGGAGAATACCTAGATTCGAAAGTGAGCAGTGTATGGAAGAAGAGGAAGAATCAAACGTTTTTTTTGAAGTGTAGGTTTCGTGGGTGTTTTCAATAAATTAGAAGGACAAAAAAGTCATTCCGAACCCTTTTATATATTTTTCGGTTATTCTGGGCACACGATAAAATGTTATTTTGCGGTGAGTTTTTCATAAAACTTTTACGGTTTTTGGGCATTTCATAAATTTTTCCTTTCATATATTGAACGAAAGTATTTATTAAAATATCCCCAAAAGTTTTATGTAAATAGTATAATAATGTTGATGCAAGGGTTTATTGCATCATTTTTGTTGCTATTTGGGATTTGTTGCATTAAGTTATAGATAACCAAACGATCCATCAACGAAAGCAATTGATTTGACTTTCTTTTGTTTGAAAAGGAATGATGAATAAAGAGAAATTGAATGAGAAGAAATTTATTTTTATTCACTGATGCTCTATCAGTTTACATGCTTTATACATCTCTTTCACATACTCAGATCCACATTCATGGCCTAGAATCAAGCACTAATAAATATACACAATTAACTCATTCCTACTTTGCACTAATAAGCATTCCAACTTTGCATAATCGGTTAGCTGATATGGTGGGATTCCTTGCTTTGATAGCTGCTTCCCTTCATGAATTCTTTCCTTTGATAACTTCTTTCCTTCAACATTTCCCCTCAAGTTGGAGTGTATATTGATTACACTCAACTTGCCAATTAGTGCTTCAAATTGTGTTGAACTCAATGGCTTCGTAAATAAATCTGCAGGTTGATCCTTGGTCCGAATATGTGCTATCTTAACCACTCCTTTTTGTACCTTTTCACAACATGATAGTCTATTTCTATGTGTTTTGTGCGCTCGTGAAATACTGGATTCGAGGATATATGAATGGCAGCTTGATTGTCACAGAATAACTTAATTGGTTGTGTTTGATCCATATTTAAATCTTTCAATATATTTCACAACCAGGTTACCTCACAACAATTTGTCGCCATAGACCGGTACTCTGCCTCGGCACTTGAACGAGCAACTGTGCTCTACTTTTTTGTTTTTCAGGAAACAGGTGCATGACCAAGTAGAATACAGTATCCAGTTACAGACCTTCTCGTGTCTTTGCAACGGGCCCAATCAGCGTCACAAAATGCCTTTAATTCCAGTGATCCTGTGGCGGGTAAAAGAATTCCTTGGCCAGGTGCTTGCTTGATATACCGTAATACTTTATGTGTCGCTTCAAGATGTGGATGTCTAGGCTTATCCATAAACTGACTTAATACATGAACAACATAGACAAGATCTGGTCTTGTAATAGTCAGATATATTAATCTCCCACAAGCCTCCGATATTGGGATGGATCTTCTAGCAATTCACCATTCATTTGTGTGAGAGATAAGTTTTGATCGACCGGTAATCGTGATGACTTGGCACCGAGAAAGCCTGTGTCTTCAAGAATTTCCAAAGTGTACTTCCTTTGACAAAGTACGATGCCCTGCTTTGATCGTGCAACTTATATACCTAAGAAGAACTTAAGTTGCCCCATGTCTTTTAGTATGAAATGGATCGAAAGAAATTGTTTAGTATCTGTGATGTCCTCCAAGCTATTTCCTGCCAAAATCACATCATCTACATACACCAACAATGTTGTGAATCTACCTGAACAAGTTTGGACGAACAATGAGTAGTCTGACAAAGATTGATGAAAACTATCTAACTTGAGGGCTGTTGACAACTTGATAAACTACTGTCGGGATGCTTGTTTTAAGCCATAAAGAGACTTGTGAAGTTTGCATACTCTATTCTCCCCTTTCGTCCGAACCCAGGAGGAATGAAACTTCTTTGGAAAGATCACCATTGAGGAATGCATTATTGATATCTAGTTGATGTAGATGCCATCCTTGTAGGGCTGCAAGACTAAGGAGGACTCGCACGGTTGTCAACTTGGCTATTGGTGTGAAAGACTCTCTATAATCAACTCTCTCAATTTGGCTATATCCCTTCGCCACTAACCATGCCTTATGTCACGCCCCAGAATCAGAATACTGGAGAGTGGGGGACGGACACAGCCAGCTACGTATATTGAAGTAAATCTCACCTCGCAATACGGTCACGGCTGTCTAGATGTATGAGGGTTTACTACAAGCCATCAGTCTCTTAGGGTCAAGAACATGCCTAGTGTCTCAATATCAAGCAAGCAAGTAATTGTAACAAGATGGTAGATCATCAGACATACAAAGTAAGGCGTCCCATGTATTACATATTCAGATGATCATGAAGCTAGTCATACAAAATGCGAAGACTAGCAAGAGTTTAAGTCATACATGATCAAACCTAGGATTTGTTAATCATGTTACATCCCGTAGGCAGACAGTAAGTAAAGTTGCAAATGAGCTAACACTTGCTCGGCGGCTAAACGCCTCAAAAGAATATTTTTACAATAGAGTCGGAGAGCAAAATAAAACCCACTCGTTGCCATGATTCCGTCTAGTGGTCACCATCTGACAGGAAGGCTGGGAGATCCTCGGAAGCTGCTCCAAAATCTGGTCATACAAAATCAGCTGGGTCAGACCCCAGAAAGAGCAAGTGCCACAAAGGAGGCTTCACTTAAGAACTAAAACCAGCATAACAACACATAAAGTCATAGATGAAATAACATAAGACATGAGTTAAAGAGAACAGGATAATAACGATAAGATGACTAAAAGACTATTCCGGTAACCAAGTTACAACCCGTAAACCAAATAAGGACCAGGGTTGTAACCCTTCATCTGAACATAACTTAGCCTCTAACCAATTATCGATAAAGTATAGCATACACAAGCATGTCCAGGCCATGTACTGGGTCTAGACAAGACTAGACAAGATGGGACTCCATTCAATCATTCACGGCCAAGCAAGAGTACGGCTTGATAGTTAACTAGTTAGGGTTATCACAAGCCTGGTTACTAGCAAGATGCAATGAGATATTCCTATGGCCACAAGCCCTGCAGACTATCCAGGTTATCCAGGCGCAAGGTTCATGTTAAGAGTTGTCTTGACTTGTTAGGTGACTTGGATGCAACACATGACAGTGTGCATAGTAATCGTTTCATGTAGTGCCCCACATAACAGTGAGCTGGAAATGTGCCCTATTCGTCGGCAGGCTACAAGTCCATCAAAAAAGATACCCAGATAACGGGATTGCTTGTAGCCGGAATACCTCACTATATGCTCTACTTGATCAATCTAGTCATTAACCTAGTCAGATTCAGTATGAATCCCTGACCGTGGTAACCAGGGATACATGTCCTAGACATGATGCGAGACAAGACTGGTAGCTTTTACAAGCACAATACAGTCACCCACGGTGTTCAAGAAGAGAATTTACTAGCGTATCAAGTTAGCCGTCGCAACAGCGTTCATGGATTTCATGTCAAGGTTACTTGTCAGGGGTGCACCACAACGGGTCACCATCATGTCATGTTACTTGTCATGTTCTTGTCTGTAGTGCGCCACGACGGGCCACTATCATATCATATTGCTTGTACTTGTTACTTGTTAGGGACGCGCCATGACGGGCCGCCATCATGGTTCATTACATGCCATTGATCATTACGTGTTCACACATCATGGTTATGATCATAGCAGATCATCATGTAAGCAAAAGAGACATATCCTGAGTGCGCCCAACGGGCCACCGATGTAAGGAAGACAATATAGCTTAGAGCATATATAGAGGAAAGTACATGTCATGACAAAAGAAAAAATGCCAAATCATTGCTAAGCCGTGCCACGACTTGCACAAGTCGTGCCACGGTCTCTATATTGGCAAATCATAGAAAGCCATGCCACAAACAAAATCGTGCTAATCGTGCCAAGTCGTGCCACGACTTGCACAAGTCGTGCCGTATCGAGTCGTTCCATGCCTAGCCATGGCATGCACGAGTCATGTCGTGTCATGAAGATCAATAGCGAGAAAATTGCCTAAAATCACAAGTCGTAAAAGATGCGATAAGCCGAAACATGCAAAACCAAAGCATGAGGATCATGGGCATCCATGTGCCCAAGTGAAGGAGACTTATGTGCCCACATGGGGGCTCCTATGCGCCCACATGAGGGAGGCTATGCGCCCAAACATGGGTGCCTACATAGCCAAGGCACTTGCATGGCCAAGTGCCAAGGAATGGAGAAGGGGTTTGTGCATTACGGGTGAAGGCCATGTGCCATACCCAAGTCATGCACCCACACTGGCTTCATGTATGCGCCCACTAGGAGGGGAATACACTCTATGCGCCCAAGCATGAGTGTCCTATGCGCCCAAGCATGGGTTGGACCCTTGTGGCCAAAGGCTAGGGTGAATGGATGCAAGGAGACAAGTCGTGAAGGCTTATGCGCCAACGCAAGACTATGCTCCCACATGTGGCACCCTATGTGTCCACATGGAGGCATATGCGCCCACATGAGTGGGGAAATGCTTTGGGCGCATGACATGTCCATGCGCCCAAGCAGTGCACTGTTCGTCTTCCTGACGGATCCGGGAAGAATGAACCATGGCCGAAAACTTCAAAACTCCGCCATTTCTCCGTCCGAAGTCCAAATTCGGACTTCCTTAGGTCAAAATGGGGTAGAACGAAATTCTCTACCACATGGAACCATCAAAACATGCAAATGAAGAAGTTAAATAGATCAAAACTTCAAGTTTCCAAAAAAGGCAATTTTTTAGATCTATAAAAATACATGCTTCAAAATGAAAAATTCCAAGTTCTAAAGTAGAAGAGAATCATGCTAGAAAACTATTGGAACCATCCAAATGTGTTCTTGAGTGAGAGCAAGGTGCACTTGCCTCTGGAGGGAGAGATATTTTAGTGGAGGAGAAGAAGAAGAAGTTATGAGGATTTATGAGGAGAGAGAAAAGTAGGTGGCTTTATAAAGGGGGATGGTGGTAGGTAGGGGGTTAACATGATGAACCATGGGATTGAAACAACCCGAACCAAATAATGAACCAAGCCAAACCATGACATGCCATGATGGGCCTAAAGAAGATTAAATCAAATCAGCTAGCAAGATAAGGCAAGTAAAAATACTGGACAGGATCCCGTACATGTATACTAGAAATACGTATACGTATACGGTAGCTCCTCTTAAAACGCTAAGGACTCCATGCCTCGACGCGTCTAAGACAAGCCCCGCCCCAAGTTGATCATAACCTAAACCTGCAAGCAAACTAGTGGGGAATTAGTGCTTTCGTCCTCGCTGTACTGATCAAGACCCACTCGCACCCAAACTAAACACTAAGTTGATTTAGTGAAACATGCAACATTAACTGGTGATCTTTCTAATTAGCCTTAGGATGGCAATATTTATACATAGCAACTTATCATAATGTGTCTAATACCGTGTCCCTACGACAGATACAGTTAGACATAATATGAACATAAACATAGTGATCGTGCTCGTCGCCGTCCTATTTTGCCTAGCCTGCAATGGTTAGAACTTTACATAACAACTCATACAATTCACACAACCAACCAACCATAAACTTAATACATATGCATAAGGGTGGCAGACCCTGCGCTTGCACCCAACTCTAATTTCAGTCCACCGGCCCTATCTATATAAAGGTCACGGTGTTTCGCACCATAATGGACTTAGCATCCTTATGTGTAAGCCTATGATCGCTTCGATACGAGTTGCTAGCCCAATATACGAAGGATCGCAAACTTACTGATATCATAGATTATCACAGCACTGGCCGGTCGCAAACCGTCCGAATGATGTGCACCATAAATACCATACATAATTTCCTCCTAGGCCGAACGGTCCCGGTGCCCCGGTCGTAACCGTCCGAGGGCCGCACCCGTGCACGGGCCATCCGAGTCCATTGACCATGTAATACGTGCCGTAGCAAACAAGTCATATCATCACAACCAATCTCACGTTCCATAAACATAGTCCCGTTCCATAAGCATATTCATGTTCTCTCTATCTCAAGTTCCATCGGCATTATGCCCCAACACATCCGTATTGATGCACGACGCCCAACGGCTTAGACTTCTCGTACTTATATTCAACGTGTTCCATTCATAAGTCATTCACATAGCCTAATTCCATAGTTACTTAGTCATTTCCTAGCTTTCGTGCACGAGGGCATGCTCAGCGCCATAATCAATGTTCTAGGCCTAGTGTTCAATGTTCTCGGAGTCGTGCACGTGATACACATCTCGATATTTTCTTTCAATGTTCTACCATCACCGCCCTACCGCGACCCGTACACTTGATGCACGTCGCTTCAATTGTTCAATGTTCTATCTTAATGTTCAACACATACTAAGACCCTTAACCGTTCGAGCCATGCTCGCTAACTTGACAGCAACTTACGTATACAAGGATATATTTTATTAGACGTGAAGGAATAGGGAGAGAGAGTCAAGAACCCGCCTACCTTAAGCCGATACGCCTTGTCATTTCGCCGAGCTGAAGCGGCTCGATTTCCATAACTTGGTCGCATAGCTAATTCTCCTGACTTAGCCATTCCGTTGAGCTACTCGATTGATTCGGCCTATCGTGCCCATGCCACAATCTGTAATCCAGCGTAAAAGCATAGCCTGTACACCAGATCAACCGAAGTCAATACTTTGTTCCAATCGGACTTAGGCTTTGCATCGATTCACATCAATACTTCATCGGATCAACACAACTCTTCGAGCCAACGAATCATCATAATACACCGTGCGGAGCGGGACATTACACTGTCTGTGAAAAAGAAGTGGGTTCTTTTTGGACAGTGAGTTGAGTAGTGAAGGCTTTGTGTTTGGATGAGAGATGATCATATGATAAGACATTAGAAAGGGCACAGGCCTTGAGGGGAGGGCTGCCTCAACATGAAAGTCCTGTAAAAATGTTGGGGTTTTGGTAGAACGTGAAGACCGACGTAGTGGTGGTGATGGTGGCGGAGCCACTGTGGAAGGCGGTTCAGTGATATCAGGTGATGGTGAAGAAACCGGTTGTTCGATTGGTGGAGTGACAATGGTCGATGGTGGAGTGAAATTTGGAATAGAGTTGGGTGGTGAATGTGTAGCAGAATTGATATCATTTGGTGGGACTTTAGAGTTGGAAGGGGATGAAACTATAGGTTCAATTTCAAATGACGCCAATTGTGATTGTGGTCGAAATATGGGCACATGAAGTTGAGATTTTGTAGTTGTGTTGGACTGGAAAGGGAAAGTGTCCTCAAAGAACAATACATCTCGTGAAACAAACACTTTGTGCTTCGAAAGATCATAAACTCGATAACCCTTTTGACCGTTAGGATAACCTAGAAATAGACACTTAGTTGCACGAGGATCAAATTTGGTGGGTTTGGTAGGGTGGGTTGATGTGAAACACATGCAACCAAATACCCGTAAGTGTGAATAATTTGGAACCTTGTTAAACAACTTTTCGAATGGTGTTTTTCTTTGAAGAATTGGTGTGGGAGTTCTATTGATAAGATAAGCCGAGGTGAGTATGGCATCTCCCCAAAAATGTTTAGGTAAGTTGGCTTGGAAAAGCAATACTCGAGCAACATTAAGCAAGTGCCTATGTTTATGTTCAACGACACCATTTTGTTGTGGTGTGTTGACGCAACTAGTTTGGTGAATTATTCCCTTAGATGAATACAAGATTTCAAGCTTAAACTCGGGACCATTATCACTACACACAACTTTAACCCTTTTTGTAAATTGATTCTCAACCAATTGAATACAATTAATTAGGAGGTTTCAGGCTTCTGACTTATACTTCATCAAATATACCCAAGTGCTCCTAGTGTAATCATCAACTATTGTGAGAAAATATTGTGCACTAGAAAGTGTAAGAACATGGTACCCACCCCAAATATCAACGTGGATTAAGTCAAAATGATGCTCACTTGAAATTGTGCTTAAAGGAAATGATTTTCTGGTTTGTTTAGCCAAAGGGCAAATAGAACATTTGCTTGTACCACAAGCTTTATTTGCAGAAAAAGGGAAATAATAAGGAAACTTTGCTTGAAGGGTGACCCAGACGTGGTGCCAAATGTTGGGTGTACGACTGTCAATAGAATTGCATGTTCCTTTTTGTGCTTGGTTGAGGCAGTAGAGTCCCTCTCTCTCAGTTTCCATCCCAATCATCTTCCCCGATCGTAGGTCATGTATGACACAAAGTTGTCTGAGAAAGATGGTTACATAGAATGAATCAAGTGCTAATTTGCTAACAAAGATTAAATTCAGATAGAAAAGTGGCACACATAAGACATTATGTAGAATAAACTGAGGAGAGAAAACCACTTTGCCAGTATGACCGACTTGGGCCGAGGTACCATCCGGCAGCTTAACAAAACGATTGTGAACTATTGTCAAAGAAGTGAGAAGAGTAGGAGTACAGAATATATGATCACTAGCACCACTATCCAATATCCAAATACTTGATTTGCCATGTTGAAGAAAAGGAAAAGATTTACCTGAAAGTTGTCACGACCCACTCCCGAATAATCGGATACGAGTCGGACACGCCGTGCATTCGTCGATGGACACGACAAAGTAAGTTGTACAATACTAAGGAAAACTTCAAGTCACAATATAATATAAACATCCACAGCTTTTATATAACGTTTCCAGAAAGATCACCAATATCCATCAAGTCATTATACAGTGTTATCCGGAGACAAATCCGGTCAAATAAAATATACAATGATGAAATCATAAAAATACAATCTCCAGAAAAATAAATAAAATGATATCACCGTGCTCCATGTGGCCTCAAGCTCACCTGCAACGTATCTTGTCAGGAAAAGAGCAAAGTACAACCCCGACAAGAACGATATACAATATAATCTGTAGTACAGAATACAAGATGAAACTAGAGTACGAGAACTGAAAATGAAACTATGGTACCAGAATGAAATATAAAACTGTATGTAATGGACATGACAATCAATATGCAAAGACAATGAACACGGCTATCAATGAACAATACGATGAACACGACAATCAATGCAAGTGTGACCTGTTTGAAATATTAACCTAATGTGTGACCGGCTTAGGACCACAATCCACAATCAATCAATTCTACAAGGTGCGGCTTAATCTTACGTGAAGTGTACGATTAGGCTATCCACAATACCTATGTTGGGTGTGGTCACACAAAGTTAATATTTTCTCCAATCCTCGCAATAAACAATGACTCACAATACAATGAACAAGGTACAAGGCAATCGTGTGTATCTCGTGTCCGATATAAGAACATGGCACATGAATGTAAGACAGACACAAAGTAAAAGCTCTAGTCGGTGTACTTGTCTCGCCTTGGAAGCACGGGAGTAGTACTGCATGGATATAAATGATCACCTGGTAGTTGTACAATTTGTTAGGGTTTTGAAATAATGATCATTAGCCAACTATTGCTAACTAGATAACTAATTATCTCTAGTACTAACAATATTTAAAAAAACTATATATATAACTTTATCCAAATATTTCAAATATTACTAACTAATACTTGCCATTTATACTAAATAAGAAGGAGTTTAGATTTTTATAACAAAATATGCAATATATACTTTATAGCAAAAATTAGATGACAATATTATTATATTTAGAAATTATATACCGGCTTTAAGAATAATGACTAGTAACATACTTTTAAACTATATTGTAGCTACAAAATCGTTTATTAGAAAATAATTGCTATCTTACATATACTGTTTGAAAATAATTATAGAAAACATTTTTATTAGATGGAATATCTTTTTATTTAAAATAATATTAATCAAGAGTTTCATTATTTGCTAAGTAAAATATTAGCTAAAAGATACAATTTATATTATTAAATCTAGTTAATATCACAGAATAATGTATAACTAAATACTAATTAGAATATACTAATAAAATATATATACACTAATTAGAATTAAATACTAATAAAATAAATTGATAATACATAACTATCACTAAAATCAGTCTAGCCCAGATCATCAAATCCTAATCTAGTCTAGCCCACAAGCCCAAGGTTAATTTAGCAAATCATTTAATCCCGAGCCTATACTCACAGCCCAGCCCATACAACTAAACACAATATTTATTTAAAAATAAAGGGCCCAGAGCCTAGCCCAGACTCCTGTTACTGCTCACTGTTAAAATCTATTATTTTTCAGCTCACGAATTTAAACCCAGCCCAGCAGAGCAACCAGCCCAGCTTCTATTTCTTGATCTGCACCCGACCCACCCTATGTTATTTTACACTGCTTAAATCAAACAAATACTTCAATAATTTGGACTAAGCCCAAACCAATTTCACTAATACAGCTCACAACCCGGCCCAATTCCTTAACCATATAACCCCTTTCTTCTTCTTTCTCCTCTTCTCATTTTCACACTCAGCCGTCCGTTCCTCTCTTCACTCGGAAACCCTAACCCTAACCAACTTCTTCTTCAACATCTTCTTCTCCGACCGAGTGAAACCCTAACCCTGGGTTCTTCTTTCAGTCCTCCTCTCCTTACTCTACGGTCGTTTGAAACCCTAATCCCTCATTTACTTCACTCCCATGGCTCAGCCTCCATACACAACCCACACAAAACCCTAAGTGAAACCCTAGATTCGAGCCCTCTTCTTTCTCAAATGCTCATAATCGGAACCCTAACCCTAATTTCTCGTCGTCTTCTTCCCAAATTCTGACATCAAACCCTAACCCCTTAATTACTTTATCAGCCGAAAACCCTAAAATGAAGAAAACAAGGAGAAAAAGAAACACATAAGGAGGTCGAGAGGATCGAGGCGAGATTCACCTTCGTCGTGATGGAGATATCGATCCACAGCTAGATCCGGCTGTCTGCGGTGGAGGTTCGACGAGCGGTGGTGGCAGATGCCTCGGATGGCTCAAACTGCAAGAACTCTGGTGCTCGATCTGTCTCCAAGCGGCTGAGGATGGCGGCGCAGCTTTGTCAATGAGGCTCTGACGAAGTCAGTGGCTCTGTGCACGAGGGTGGCACAGACTTCGATACGACTATTCAGTTCCCGAAGGGGCAGCAAACAGATCGAAGAGGCGTACGCGGTCTCCGAGGATGGTATGGTCTTCAAGGCGGTGCACACGTCCCGAAGTGGCTCGATGTCACGACTCGCTACCCAAATTGTTGGGCCGGGCCGAGTCATGTCCAGCCTGCGTTTGGGATAAAACACAGTAAGCTGTTTTAGAGATAACAAGATAAGACTAAATGTGCTAACAGTTTTATAAGTGAATAAAAGTCATAAATGCTCCAAACACAAAAGTTGCCTCATATAGTAAAATGTCCAAGTACAAGTCTGAAATATAAAACTGGATACATGTCCAGTTACAAAACACGTAGTCTAATACATGACTACACTAAATATTCCAAGCAGCTATGCAAACTAGACGAGTTTCCCCGCAGGAACATCCTCGTAAAGCAAAGCCGGGTCCTCGGCAGTATCTCCATAATATGAGTCGCAGAGTAACTCCTCCTCAGTAAGGCTACCTACAACGTTATCTTGTCAGGACGGGAGCAAGTACTGAAACTAACAAACTAGCATATGAAACATGGAAATGAACATAAAAGGAAATAACTGGAAACATGGCATCACATAGTCTATCATGGCAAAGATACATATGTCATAAAGACAGATGTATATGTAATGTTTAAAACTATAGCAGGTACGTGATCGTCAATAGGTGTACAATATACTGTGGTACATGTAAATAAAATATATATACGTACAAGTTAACAAGCATAGGTGTACATCCGTACAGAAATGCGGGATAATAGCCTGCGGCAAGGTATGCATATAAAATACGACCTCGCTCACTACTATAGGGGGGCATGATCACGTACTCAACTGTCAGTTTCTCTATAACCCATATTCTAATCATGTGAGAGATACATAAAGACTGTTCTAAGCATGGTAGTAATGGAAAGTACAACATGTGACATTTTAACTTGCTACCCCAAGGATCAACATTTAACATGGTTGGATTTGTAGTTCATTTATGTAACAGTATATAAAATTTGTAGAAAGTACTTGCCTCTAGCAAAGCAAAGCAAAGCAAAGCAAGCTGCGATAAAAGTGCTATAGATGTCTGGTAACTCGTCACTGTAGAAATAAATACATAAACTTAGTTTTTATACTAAGCTAAAACACTAAGACACTAATTGGTGCAACACGACTTGTGACTGGGTACCTAGCCAAAATGATGACTTTAGCATAGGAGACCAGTGTGGGGTGACACACTACTATAACTAACTTTCTAGGGTCTTTACACTAGTGAGGGGTGAGATTCAATACGGCTAAAACTCAAAATAGCACAAAAGTTGCAAGTCGTAATTATTCAATAAATAAATCAAATGAACATTGTGTTCCAACAATTTTTGAGATAGACAAAAAGCTTAATTTTACATAAAACAAAGTACCAAAGTGAACTTTGTTAATTATAGAAATTTATTATAATTTTTCTGGAATTTATTAACCAGTACAAGTATTTTATAAAAATCAGTTCTCTAAAGTACCCAGAAAATGAGTTCTGATTTCATATGTCAAAATAGTAGCAAAACTATAAGTTAAATACTGTAAAAAATATACTAAATTAGCTAAATTAACATAGTATCTAAATACTATTTTTCTAGAATTTTAACAATAATTAAAGTATTTTTAGAAATTCAAAAACAGTATTGCACACAATTGAAATTAAATAATTAATTATCTGTGTATTTTGTCTATGTATATAATTTGAACCAAAGTTCAAATACAGGACCCAAGGCCATGAATCAAGTCCAATATGACTTGTACAGGTCTTGAATGTGTGAAAACACATTTGGGCCCAAAATCCCATGCTAGGCTTGGATACCAAATGGTTGCAGTAATTTAAATACACAAAAAATATAAAGACGTAGAAATACATAATAAATATTTATATTTTAATAAGGTAAAATTATACTTAGTAGTTATAAAAATATGACAAGTATATTTACATAATAATAATTTACACTAGGTATAGTGAAATACATACATAAAATGTATATCTACAATATTTATATTTACATATAAATATATAGATATTTACATAATGGATATATACATACATATGTTAAATATATATATATATATATATATATATATATATATATATATATATATATATACTTTATAGTTAAGTATTTTCTTATATATATATATATATATATATATATATATATATATATATATATAAGAAAATACTTAACTATAAAGTATATCTATATATATATATATATATATATATATATACAAATATTGTATACATATATATAATAGTATATATATAATAATATATACACACATGAACATATATACATATATATGCACATAAATACATATATATACATATACATATACATACATACATACATATTATAATAAAGTACTAATATAACATATATATATATATATTTTTTTTTTTTTATATAACATATATATATATATATATATATATATATATATATATATATAAATACAACATATATATATAATACAGTATAATAATACATATATATATACAAATATATGTATATACATATATATACATATATATATATATATATATATATATATATATATATATATAAATAGCAGAAAAAGAAAAAGAAAAAGGAAAAGAAAAAGAAATAGAAACAACAGCGCAAAAGGGGGGCTCGAACTCGGCCCTATGGGTCGGGTTTTTGAGTCGGGTCGGGCTGGCCAGGGGGTCAGCCTGCGGCTTGTGTTAGGATTAGGTTTTAGTTATTTTATTTAGGTTTTGGTTTGTTTTAACAGTAACCCGAAATATCACTCTGTGTCCTGACAGTTTGGGACACAGAGTCTACGTGTCCGTGCTATGCACGACACATACGAGCATCGATTCTCATGTCTAAGCACTGGACTAGGGTCCCCGTGTCCTGGCGAACCACATACGTGGATTCGAGACACGTATGACACGATTCAGTGCTGCAACTTACGTGTCCGGTGATTGGGGAGGGTTTCGAAGCCCGTGGACGGCGGAGGAGTGGTCGGGGCGGTGGCGCTCGGGTGGCGCTGGGCTCCACTCGTCGGGACGAACACGTCGGCGGTGGTTGGGGGCGGTGACAGTCGTCGTAGGGGCTGCACTGGGTAGATGGCCGGAGTTAGGGTTTGGGGCTTAGGGTTTGGGGAAGAACGGGGCTGTGGTCGGCGGTGGTTAGGTCGTAGTGGTGGTGGTCGACTGAGGGGAGTGAGGGAGTTTATATAGGGGGGTCGAGTCGGTTGGGGGGGGGCGTGCGCTGGCCGGAAATGGCGGGGGTAGTCGCGCTGGCGGTCGTCGGGCAGTCGGGTCGTCGGGGGTGGGTAGATTAGGATTTAGCGTTTAGGTCCCCCCCTAGTTTAGGTTATTACACAATGGTCCTATCAGTTACTAAATGTAAATACAAAATTTGTATTCCACACTTAAAAATAATTGATTAATTACAAACTGTATTTGTAACAATTCTAATTATTACAAACTATAATTAAAACAATTTAATAAATTACAAAACTATATTAAAATAATTCTAATTATTACAAAATGATATTAAAACTTTTTAATTAATTGCAAAATAATATTTTTGTATTTAAAACTTATTTAAAATTCATTTAAAAATTCTAGAAAAATTCCTAAAAATCATAATAAATATTTTTAAGGCTAAATATGACATTAATAATTAATTAACACTAATTAAATAAAATTTAAAAAACAGGGGCTCATAAGTCTTCCCTCCTTGAAAAATTTTGTCCTCGAAATTCACAAGGATTGAAGACCCTATAATATTCTAACATTGCAAGCAATGCAACAAATGACTAAGGCTATGATCGAAACTAACCTCTAAGTTATCAAGCGGGAACGGGTGGTTCCCTCGCAGCGGTTGGATCGAACAAGTAAGGGTATTTCTCCCTCATGTTCGACTCCCTCTCCCAAGTAGATTCACTCGGAGAGTGACGGCTCCAAGCTACTCGTACTAAGGGTATAACCTTGTTCCTCAGCCTCTTCTCTCTCCTGTCTAATATCTCCACTGGCTGCTCAGAAACTGTAACGCTCGGTCCGACCTCCAACTCTGAATGATCTAGCACATGGCTGGGGTCTGGAACATATCTCCTTAGCTGAGATACGTGAAAGACATCGTGAACTCCTGCTAGGTTGGGTGGAAGTGCAACCCTGTAAGCTACCTCTCCAATCCTGCTAAGTATCTCGAATGGCCTGATGTATCTGGGGCTCAGCTTCCCTCCTCGTCCGAACCGGATCGTCTCTCTAGTAGGTGATATCTTTACTAGCACCATATCACCGTCTGCGAACTCCATCGGCCTGCGACTAGCATCAGCCCAGTGTTTCTGTCTGTCCTGAGCTACTCTGAGCCTGTCTCTGATCATTCCGACTTTCTCTGCTGCATCCGTGATCATCTCTGGCCCAAGCATAACTCTGTCTCCCATATCATCCCAAAAGAGCGGTGTGCGACATCATCGTCCATAAAGTGCCTCGAAAGGAGACATACCGATACTGGCTTGGTAGATGTTGTTGTATGAAAACTCTACCAAGTGCAGATGGCTCTCCCATGATCCTCCGAAGTCCAGTACACAGGTCTCAGCATATCCTCCAGTGTCTGTATTATCCTCTCGGACTGCCCATCTGTCTGCGGGTGGTACGCCGTACTAAACTTGAGCCTACTGTCCAGCTCCTCCTGTAAGCTCCTTCAGTAGTGGGACGTGAATCTGCTGTCTCTGTCCGACACGATGCTCACTGGCACTCCGTGTAGGCGAACTATCTGCTGCATGTATAGCTCCGCTAACTTCTCGGTGGAAAGCCCCACCTTGAAGGGTATGAAGTGTGCACACTTCGTCAGCCTGTCCACGATGACCAAAATGGCATCCTTCCCTCCTTGGGAACGAGGAAGCACTGAGACGAAGTCCATCGTAATATGTTCCCACTTCCACTCGGAAATGGGTAACGGCTGCAACAAACCAGCTGGCCTTTGGCTCTCTGCCTTGACCTGCTGGCAAACTAGGCATCTCGAGATGAAACGTGATACATCCCTCTTCATTCCGTGCCACCAAAGATGTTCCTGCAAGTCACGGTACATCTTGTTAGCACCAGGGTGAATAGAATATCTCGATCGGTGCGCCTTCTGCAAGATTGTCTCTACCAGCTCTCCCTTCGGCACACACAATCGGCTGCCATGCCTCAAGGATCCATCCTCTGCTATAGTAAAGTCATCCAGCAATCCAGCTAAAGCTTGGGCTCGAAGTCTGCGAAGGCTCTCATCTGTAGACTGTGCCTCCCGGATCTGCTCTATCAAACCTGACTGAATGTCAAGCGCCATCATCTGTATCACTGATCCTGGCCGAACTAGCTCGATACCGAGCTTCTCCAGATCCTTCCGCAAATGTCGATCTATCATTAGATACCATGCCATCGGATGCCTGTTCAGCGCATCCGCCACCACATTTGCCTTTCCGGGGTGATACTGTAAATCGATGTCGAAGTCTTTCATCAACTCCAACTATCGTCTTTGCCTCATGTTCAGCTCTTTCTGCGTGAACACATACTTCAAGCTTTTGTGGTTAGTAAAAATTTCCACACGCTCTCCATATAAGTAATATTTCCATAACTTGAGTGCAAAGATCACCGCAGCTAACTCTAGGTCATGGGTAGGATAATTCCGCTCATGAGTCCACAATTGCCTAGATGCATAAGCAATCACTTTCCCATGCTGCTGTAGGATACATCCTAGCCCCTTCCCAGAAGCATCGCTGTAAATGGTGAAACCTCCAGAACCTGAAGGTAAAGTCAGAACTGGAGCGGTCGTCAACCTCCTCTTCAGCTCCTCAAACACTGCCTGGCAGTCCTCTGACCAAATGTACTCTGCGTCCTTCCGCGTCAGCTTCGTCATGGGTTCAGCTATCCTAACAAAGTCCTGGACGAACTTTCTATAATATCCTGCTAAACCCAGAAAGCTCCTGATCTCTGAAACTGACGTTGGAGCCTTCCATGTCTCAACTGCAGTAATCTTTATGGGATCTACCGAGATTCCATCTCCAGTAACTACATGGCCGAGAAACTCCACTCGGTCTAAAAGAAACTCGTACTTCGAAAATTTGGCAAACAATCTCTCCTGCCTCAGAATCCCCAAAACTATCCGCAAGTGCTCTGTATGCTCCTCCGGCGTCTTCGAGTATATCAGGATGTCGTCGATAAACACTACGACGAACTTATCCAGATACTGGTGTAATGTCTTATTCATCAAATTTATAAAGACAGCTGGCGCATCGTACTTCGTGTTAAACGCCGTCTTCTGGATGTCTACTGCCCTAACCTTCACCTGGTGGTACCCGGATCTCAAGTCTATCCTGGAAAACACCTTCGCCCCGCTCAACTGGTCGAACAAATCATCTATCCTGGGCAGAGGATATTTGTTCTTGATGGTGATGGCATTCAACGCCCGGTAGTCAATACACAACTGAACTGTACCATCCTTCTTAGGCACAAAGAGCACTGGCGCTCCCCATGGAGAAGTACTGGATCGAATGAAACCCTTTTTCAACAGGTCATCAATCTGCTCTTTCATCTCTACGGCCTCCTTGGGATTCAATCTATAGCAAGCCCGGGATACTGGTGATGAACCCGGCACTAAATCTATAGTGAACTCCACATCTCTGTCAGGCAGAAGTCCTGGAAGATCCTCTGGGAATACATCCATAAACTCCCTAATGATAGGGTGTGGCGGTGCTACGTCTCCAACTGTCACATAACAGTTAGGCTCTAGGCTGATCTCCAGCCCTGTCTTCTAACACTGAATGGTGCTGTGCTTGGGAGACTGAACAAAATACTACCCTCATGCCAATCTATAGATGCATGGGCATAGCTAAGCCA
This sequence comes from Iris pallida, assembly GCA_029216955.1. Taxonomy (NCBI): domain Eukaryota; kingdom Viridiplantae; phylum Streptophyta; class Magnoliopsida; order Asparagales; family Iridaceae; genus Iris; species Iris pallida. The sequence continues at coordinate 28,564 of JANAVB010010581.1, forward strand.
GTCCATCTCCAATATGATATCATAACCGGGGAGTGGCATCACAAAGAATCGTCCCCTGAACTCTCTATCGGCTATAAAAATAGAACATCTATAGATAGCTCTAATAGGCACTGGTCCTCCTCCCGTCATCACTCTACTAATCTCCGCAGTAGGTGTAGCTACTAGATGGTGTTTATTCATAAACTCTAATGATAGGAAGCTATGAGATGCACCAGAATCAAACAAGCATAGAGCTAAAAAAGTACACAAATAAACATGACCTGTGATGACGTCAGCTAAGTAATCTGGCTCTGAAACCTGTTCCGGCTCCGGCTCGAGAGCTAGATAATAAACCTTCCCCTGAGGTCCCTTCTGCTACTGCAGATGCTGCCCAAACCTCTGCTGCTGAGTCGGAAGCGGTCCTCTAGGTCCCTTGGCTGCTGGGCAGTCCCGAATCTGATAGGTGGCAGACCCACAAACTAAGCACTGCTTCAACCTCTTCCTGTAGATGGAGTTGTCATACCCTGGTCTTCCGCAGAAAGAACATATAGTTCTCCTCCGCTGCTGATGTCGGGATCCTGGGGCTCTAATTGGCGGGGTCGGGTGATGTGATGTAGGGGGACGGTAAGTCTGCTGGGGCGGCATCGGTGCTCTCTGCTGGAAAGCCTGACGCTTGGATGGTCCCTCATGATGTACAGAAGTCGGCCTCTTGCTAGACAGAAGACGCTCCTCAATGCTTCGGGCCAACTCTAGGCTCTGGTAGTAGTCAGTCATACCGTTTGCCACTATAAGAATGCCAATGTCTAGAACTAGACCATGGTAAAACCTATGGGTCATCTCCTTTGGGTCTGCAACCAGACTAGGAGCGAAACGGCTCAGGCGACTAAACTCTGCCGCATACTCGTCAACAGAACGGTTCCCCTACTGGATATTCTGGAATTGTAGCCCCATGGCTACTCTAGCAGTGGTCGAGAAGAATTTCTTCTTGAACTTGGTCTTGAACTGATCCCAAGTGGCCCTCCCTCTCGCAAATAACGGCTCATTCCGGAACCAGACTCCTGCCAAGTCTATCAGCAGAAATCCCGCTGCCTCGACCTGGAGGTCATCCGGCATCCTAACTCCAAGGAGCTTCCTCTCTATCGAGTCTAGCCAGTCATCTGCTACTACTATGCCCTCAGTCCCTGAGAACTCCTTGGGATTCAGACCCATGAAGTCCTTGATCGTCCCCGCTCTCTGTCGTGGCTCTACAGGTGGTGGGACCACGGGACGTTCCTCAGAACGCTCCATGCTCTGGTGGAGTAGGGTAGTCTGCTCCTGATGGGTTGTTAGGAACCCCTGAATCAGAGTGAGCAGTTGGTTCCCATCGAGTGTGACGGAAGCCTGGGTAGGTATAGTGATAGGGGGTGGTGGAAGTATTGGGTCCTGCTGGGCCTGTGATGTGGAAGGTAGTGGAGGCATCTGGGCTTGTAGATCTGTGGAGTGGGAGAATATGGTAGGTGGAGGTGGGGGTGTATTAGTCAATTGGTCCTGACTGGATATGGAGTGCGCCATTCTCAGGTGTGACATACTAGGATGAACGAGTAAGCACCGTCTAATTACAATAAAAAGAACTTATAAGGACTTGTTAAAGTAAGCAATCATAGACAAAAAAATCTAATTATAATAGCAAGCATGTGATGTATTTCCTATGTTGCAATCCTAGCTTTCCTCTAGATGTTCTAAGCGTCATTCCTAATGTTGTCTAATCACCTTTAGTTTCTAATTGCAGGCACGCTTGGTACAATAACGTAACCAAACAATTTAGTCTAGACCTGCATAGGCCACCACTAAAAATATGTCACGACTCGCTACCCAAATTGTTGGGCCGGGCCGAGTCATGTCTAGCCTGCGTTTGGGATAAAATGCAGTAAGCTGTTCTAGAGATAACAAGATAAGACTAAATGTGCTAACAGTTCTATAAGTGAATAAAAGTCATAAATGCTCCAAACACAAAAGTCGCCTCATATAGTAAAATGTCCAAGTACAAGTCTGAAATGTAAAACTGGATACATGTCCAGTTACAAAATACGTAGTCTAATACATGACTACACTAAATATCCCAAGCAGCTATGCAAACTAGACGAGTTTTCCCGCAGGAACATCCTCGTAAAGCAAAGACGGGTCCTCGACAGTATCTCCATAATACGAGTCGCAGAGTAACTCCTCCTCAGTAAGGATACCTACAACGTTATCCTGTCAGGACGGAAGCAAGTACTGAAACTAACAAACTAGCATATGAAACATGAAAATGAACATAAGAGGAAATAATTGGAAACATGGCATCACATAGTCTATCATGGCAAAGATACATATGTCATAAAGACAGATGTATATGTAATGTTTAAAACTGTAGCAGGTACGTGATCGTCAATAGGTGTACAATGTACTGTGGTACATGTAAATAAAATGTACATATGTACAAGTTAACAAGCATAGGTGTACATCCATACAGAAATGCGGGATAATGGCCTGCGGCAAGGTATGCATATAAAATACGACCTCGCTCGCTACTATAGGGGAGCATGATCACGTACTCAACTAGCAGTTTCCCTATAACCCATATTCTAATCATGTGAGAGATACATAAAGACTGTTCTCAGCATGGTAGTAATGGAAAGTACAACATGTGATATTTTAACTTGCTACCCCAAGGATCAGTATTTAACATGGTTGGATTTGCAGTTCATTTATGTAACAGTATGTAAAGTTTGTAGAAAGTAGTTGCCTCTAGCAAAGCAAAGCAAAGCAAGCTGCGATAAAAGTGCTATAGATGTCTGGTAACTCGTCACTATAGAAATAAATACATAAACTTAGTTTTTACACTAAGCTAAAATACTAAGACACTAATTGGTGCAACACGACTTGTGACTGGGTACCTAGCCAAAATGATGACTTTAGCATAGGAGACCAGTGTGGGGTGACACACTACTATAACTAACTTTCTAGGGTCTTTACACTAGTGAGAGGTGAGGTTCAATACGGCTAAAACTCAAAATAGCACAAAAGTTGCAAGTCGTAATTATTCAATAAATAAATCAAATGAACATTGTGTTCCAACAATTTTTGAGATAGACAAAAAGCTTAATTTTACATAAAACAAAGTACCAAAGTGATCTTTGTTAATTATAGAAATTTATTATAATTTTTCTGGAATTTATTAACCAGTACAAGTATTTTATAAAAATCAGTTCTCCAAAGTACCCAGAAAATGAGTTCTGGTTTCATATGTCAAAATAGTGGCAAAACTGCAAGTTAAATACTATAAAAATTATACTAAATTAGCTAAATTAACATAGTATCTAAATACTATTTTTTCAGAATTTTAACAGCAATTAAAGTATTTTTAGAAATTCAAAAACAACATTGCACACAATTAAAATTAAATAATTAATTATCTGCATATTTTGTCCATGTATATAATTTGAACCAAAGTTCAAATACAGGACCCAAGGCCATGAATCAAGTCCAATATGACTTGTACAGGTCTTGAATGTGTAAAAACACATTTGGACCCAAAAACCCATGCTAGGCTTGGACACCAAATGGTTGCAGTAATTTAAATACACAAAAATATAAAGACGTAGAAATACATAATAAATATTTATATTTTAATAAGGTAAAATTATACTTAGTAGTTATAAAAATATGACAAGTATATTTACATAATAATAATTTACACTAGGTATAGTGAAATACATACATAAAATGTATATCTACAATATTTATATTTACTTATAAATTTATAGATATTTACATAATGGATATATACATACATATGTTAAAAATACATACATATACATACATACATACATATATATATATATATATATATATATATATATATATATATATATATATATATATATATATATATATATATATATATATATATATATATATATAAATATATATATATATATATATATATATATATATATATATATATATATATATATATATATATATATATATATATATATATATATATATATATATATATATATATATATATATATATTTTAGTTAAGTATTTTCTTATATATATATATATATATATATATATATATATATATATATATATATATATATATATATATATATATATATATATTGTATACATATATATAATAGTATATATATAATAATATACACACATGAACATATATACATATATATGTACATAAATACATATATATACATATACATACATACATATTATAATAAAGTACTAATATAACATATATATATATATATATATATATATATATATATATATATATATATATATATATATATATATATATATAATACAGTATAACAATACATATATATACAAATATATGTATATACATATATATATAAAAAAATATATATATAAATATATATATAAATAACAGAAAAAGAAAAAGGAAAAAGGAAAAGAAAAAGAAATAGAAACAACAGCGCAAAAGGGGGGCTCGAACTCGGCCCTATGGGTTGGGTTTTTGAGTCAGGTCGGGCTGGCCAGGGGGTCAGCCCGCGGCTTGTGTTAGGATTAGGTTTTAGTTTATTTTATTTAGGTTTTGATTTGTTTTAACAGTAACCCGAAATATCACTCTGTGTCCTGACAGTTTGGGACACAAAGTCTACGTCCGTGCTATGCACGACACGTATGAGCATCGATTCTCGTATCCAAGTACTGGATTAGGGTCCCGTGTCCTGGCGAACCACATACGTGGATTCGAGACATGTATGACACGATTCAGTGCTGCAACTTACGTGTCCGGTGATTGAGGAGGGTTTCGAAGGCCGTGGACGGCGGAGGAGTGGTCGGGGCGGTAGCGCTCGGGTTGCGCTGGGCTGCACTCGTCGGGGCGAACACATCGGCGGTGGTTGGGGGCGGTGACAGTCGTCGTAGGGGCTGCACTGGGCAGATGGCCGGAGTTAGGGTTTGGGGCTTAGGGTTTGGGGAAGAACGGGGCTGTGGACGACGGTGGTTAGGTCGTAGTGGTGGTGGTCGACTGAGGGGAGTGAGGGGGTTTATATAGGGGGGTCGAGTCAGTCGGGGGGGCGTGCGCTGGCCGAAAATGGCGGGGGCAGTCGCGCTGGCGGTCGTCGGGCAGTCGTGTCATCGGGGGTGGGTAGATTAGGATTTAGCGTTTAGGTCCCCCCTAGTTTAGGTTATTACACAATGGTCCTAACAGTTACTAAATGTAAATACAATATTTGCATTCCACACTTAAAAACAATTGATTAATTACAAACTGCTTTTGTAACAATTCTAATTATTACAAACTATAATGAAAACAATTTAATAAATTACAAAACTATATTAAAACAATTCTAATTATTACAAAATGATATTAAAACTTTTTAATTAATTACAAAATGATATTTTTGTATTTAAAACTTATTTAAAATTCATTTAAAAATTCTAGAAAAATTTCTAAAAATCATAATACATATTTTTAAGGCTAAATATGACATTAATAATTAATTAACACTAATTAAATAAAATTTAAAAAATAGGGGCTCACACTCGAGCTCCAATGTGGACTCACTACTCGAGGAGTAGCACGACAGTCGAGGAAGCGCTCGAGTCTCGAGAGTGCATCAGTTGAGGCAAAGGCTTTTGCTGACTAAGGCGGCGGGTGGGGGCTCCCCGTCGTGACGATCGATGTCCGATCTGGACACAGCGGGCGGGGTGATGACAAGAACTCAGATGGTGGTGGTGAGGACTCTCCGGCGAGGACCACGACGGCGGGCGGTGGTGCACAGCCGGGCTCGGCTAGTGAGCAGAGGAGAGAGAGTAGAGAGAGAGAATAGTGGAGAGAGAGAAGAACTGTGTGTACTGACTGTGCTCTGACATGTGTCAAAAAATAATAATAAAATATTAAGTATTTGTACAGTATTTATAATAAAAAGATTGAGTGGCACAGTTGTAATTAGATTGTAGATCTGGGGGTAATAGTTAAAACGTTGGGAAGTGGCAAAACTTAGATTATGGACAGATCTGGGGCTTCAAGAAAATAACTTGTAACCGATTATCAAATTCAAATATTTAAACAGTAAATAGGAATAGTATTTAGGAACAGAAATTAGTTAATAATTATAACAAAATAACTAATTTACAATAATTTGTCAACTATTCTCTTTCCTGCCAACTATCAACTAAAGACAATTATACATTCTTAATTATTCATAATAATTAATTACAAAAATAATTATTCAAATTAATTCTTTCTTTCAGTTAATATGAATTAAACAATATTAATAAATAACAGTAGTAATAATAACCATCAATCAACTTAAATAGATTAAAACAAAGTTTAATTAAAACAGCTTCAAATCAAAAATCCATTTAGAAGTTAACTAACAGAATTCACTTTTGTAACTATGATCAACTAGCAATATTAATCAAGCTTAATAGTAATATTTAGTAAAAGTAATAATAATAATAAAGTTCATTTATTAAAATGAATAATTTGAAACATAATTAACTAGTATAATAGTTTTATTTAGAAAGCAATATTGTTCCATCCAATAGTCTTTTTAGGAAAAATTCTCAAAATTCATAAAATTGGTTTAGGGTGTTACAAAAATTCTTCATAATTGGAGACATTACCGACTTGGTTGATTGTGGCGGCCTTGTTCTTACTCAACAACTCAACAAGTTGCTTGCATTCTTCTTGTGAAAATGGAAAGTTGATTCCATCAAATCTCTTGTCAACCATAGAAACAACATGATTCCCCTTTGAGCTTCCTGTGCTCCTTCTACAATGGCCTTTCTCCTTCTACAGTAATCATAAGTTTGGCCCTTCCACCCACATTAAGTACACTTGAGGTGAGCTCTGTAGTTTTTGGTTCTATGATTAGTCTTGTGACACTTTTCACATCTCGCTTCGCCTTCTCCCGAATCAAGGTCTCGACTTTCCTTTTTATGGCAAAAATAGCCACCACTGGTTGAATGACTGTTTTCCCATTCGAAGCCTCTGCTTGCTTCTCATGCCGCAATGCCATTGAATATGCTTTGTTCATATTTGGCAGTAGATTAATTGCTACTGTATTGCTTTGGATTGCAGCATAGTTGTCATTGAGTCCCATTAGGAACTTCATGGTCTTCTAGTTTTCTATGTACGCCTTAAGTGCTTTGGCGGCCTCACATCTACAAGGTGGAATCTCACAAATTGCATCCTTCTCATTCCAGAGGCTCTTGAGTTTAGTGAAGAAGGACGACACTGATCCGGTCCCTTGCTCACAGTCATGGATTGTATTTTCGATGTTGAATAGATGGACAGTATTGGTATGAGAAAAATGCTCCTACAGCTCAAGCCACATGTCTCTTGTATTCTTGCAACGAATCACGCTGCCAGAAATCTCCTTCGACATTGATCCTAGCAGCCATGTCTTGACCAAAGTGTTGCAACGATCCCACTGCAACTGTTCTTCAATCTTATTGGTTGGCCTCTGAATGGATCGATCAACGAACCCCTTCTTATTCTTGATTGTTAGAGCCATGCTCATAGATTGAATCCATGTTGTATAATTGTCTTCCATCAAGGATTGCGATACAAGTACTGTACCAGGCTGATCCGAGTGATGGAAAAATAAAGGGTGGTTGGGATTCTCCCATGGTTCTGGTGTCCTTGTTGAGGCTGAGGCCTTCTCATTCTCCAGCTTCTGATCGTCACCGCCTGCCATGGATGGATTGTTTATTTTTCAAGCCTCAGAACGATTGCTTTGATACCATAAAGAGAAATTGAATGAGAATAAATTTATTTTTATTTACTAATGCTCTATCAGTTTACATGCTTTATACATCTCTTTCACATACTCAGATCCACATTCATGGCCTAGAATCAAGCACTAATAAATATATACAATTAACTCATTCCTACTTTGCACTAATAAATATTCCTACTTTACAGAATCGGTTAGCTGATATGGTGGGATTCCATGCTTTGATAGCTGCTTCCCTTCATAAATTCTTTCATTTGATAACTTCTTTCCTTCAACATAAGAAAAATATATAAAAGACAAAACTGGAAATTATCGAGAAACCCAATTTCGGGGTTGGTTTGTATAAAAAACCCACCGCAGAATGACTTTTATGAAATGCCAAGAATTATATAATTCCACGTTAAATATTCCAAGATTCCCTTTAGATGATATGTATTTACAAAATTGACATTTTCATAGTATCAAAAATACCCCTCTGCGCAAATTTGGTCATATATATGATTTTGAATTAAAAACTCAGATTTGGATTGCGATTTTCGTCTTCTTCTTCTTCTTCTTCTTCACGAGAGATATGAATTCCATTGCTCTCATCTTCAGCAGAGATCGTAAAGATCGTTTGTAGTTCACTGTGATTTTATTCAGTCGAATTTTGATCATCGCTCACTATCATAGCTCATCATTATCATCATCTTCATCATCTTCGTGGAGAGATTTGAAGTTTTCGGACGATTAGATTAATTGTGGAGAGAAGATCTTCTTCTTGTCTTTTTATAGATCATCTTAAAACAAGGTGAGAGTTCAGATATGTAGAAATTTATTCATCATCTTCGCATATCTCAAAATTTTTGCTGAATTTGAATTTGTTATGCAGATTTATAACCGAGAAACGATTAAAAAGATCTTTAATCTCGTTCTTTTGTGCGAATATGAAGGCGAATGATATTCGCCGTACTAATATGACTGGAATGGTTATCCTCCGTTCACTTGTCACAGAAAAAGAGCATTCGTCGTTATATTTAGACAGAGAATGATCATTCTCTGTTAGATTTGGACGGAGAATGGCCAACTCCCTTGAGAATGATCATTTTTCGTGAGTTTTAGACGGAGAATGATCATTCTCATGAGTTTTAACACTGGGAATGTCATTCTCCGTATAATTTAAAATGGAGAATGACATTCTCCATATTAAATTATACGGAGAATGGCAATTCTCATGCGTTTTAACACTGGAAATTCCATTCTTCGTGTAATATAATACGGAGAATGGCATCCTCCGTGTAATTTAAGACGGAGAATGATCATTCCCATGCATTTTTGTCACTACCACCTTTCTAGCTTGGGGGTATTTTGGTCATTTTTCAAATTTTGGGAATTTTTGGAATTATTATGTATTATTATGATTTATTAGAATTAATATGATTTTTGGTGATTTTGGTGATTTTTAGGATAATTGATTTTGGGCCTATAGTTGACTTTGACTTGTGTTGACTAGAAGACTAACCTAGTGACTAATCTAGGTTATGGCCACTTAGTTAGGCTAAGTAACCTTGGTTTGACCTAATTTAATGAGGTTTAAGTCATTGGAACTGGTTAGGAGTAATTTGGAGTTGTTTAGGCTAATATGGCTTAAGACTTCATAAGTCATGACTTATGGTTTTAACCATTTAATAAAACAACTTAGCCATAGCCTTTGTGACTTGGCCCAAAGCCCAAAATTAGCAACCCTAACTTTTGTCCAGCCAACCTAGGGATTCCCCCACTATTTAATCTCTCCTAAAATCTAGGGCTAGCCTCTTCCTTAGGAATTTATTACAAGTAAGAAAGAGGTGAGTCCCCATGTTCAAAAATCCCTAGAAAATCCATTTGTTCTCCTTTTTAATCCAAACAAGTTGCAATAGGTTCTAATTATTGTTTTCTTGCTGTTGGAATTGGTTGTTCTCAGTTTTCTAACAACTTTGGAGGAGTTTCACCATCAAGGAGAACATCACTCATTAAAGCTTTTTGAGAGTTTTGATACATAGAGGTAACTTCTTATTCTCACCATAGAATCCTAAGATTTTTGCATCAATAGGGAGCCCTAGACCTAACCTAACAGTAGGAATAGGAAACCCTAGGTTTTCGTGTCCTTTCGTGTCCAAACTGGACACGTATCAATGCCTATTTCTTTGTGTTTGATGAAATGCCACAGTGGGACTTTTTGTATTATTTTCGAGATGTTTTTGAATGTAAATTTGCTATTCAGTGTCGCTTGCACGTTTCTTGTGCACTGAGATGAATTCGTGCACGTGTCGTATCATTTTGGACACATGGACACATCCGCGCGCGCTTGGGGCTGCACTGTCCTGCTGTGCGGGGGCTGCACCGGATACGACACGCGGCTAGCGGACACGAAACTCGACACACACCACGAGGCACTGACTGACATGCCACATGTCAAGTTTCAGATGACCACGTGGCGTGTCGAGGAAGAAATCCCTAGTGCATTGGTTTTACACACACACGCACACGCGCACAGTCGGCCACTGACACGGGTTTGGACACGGAGCTGGACACTTCGTGGACACGACTCAGGCACTTAGACACCTACCCTGACACCCCACCTAGCTGCTGACACGACCACGAGACACTTGGACACTTGTGTCGTGTCCTAGACCTAGGTGCACCTGTGCACGAGACAGTACACTGCTGTCCGTGTCCTGTGTATTGGATTTGGTTAAATTATGTTTGGACACGTTTGTGTCCACTTGGGTGGACATAAACACATTACTGGACACGAGCACAAACCCTAGTATAATTACCAACCTTTCTAATTCCATTTTAGTTGTTTGTCCATCATTTTTCTATTACTTTTCAATCTCTGAAACTGTCTATCCCACAGTTTGTTTTCAGATTTCATTTGTGAACTTTGCCATACATTTTGGCTAATTTGAGGGGTGTTTAGCCACATATTTAAACCCTAACATGTTCCCCTATATAAATTCTTCTAGTATGTCAATTTTGGGTGCTTATGGTGGTGTTTTGATCTCAATTTGGAGTTACCTGATTTTTTGTTGACTGTTTCTATACAGTTCATAGAACTGGAACTAAAACCTGAGATTTCCTATTGAAATCTGACCTACAAGGGTATTTTAAAGGATTGAGTTAACTGGGAATCTATGGGCAGGGGGGTTCTTCCTATTGTAGGAACGATATAGTAAAGCGTAATACTCTAGAGGGGGGGTGAATAGAGTTGGCAGCGGAATAATGCTAATTAAAAAAGTTAGCAACACAATCACAGTATATAATCACAAAAATAAAGTAAAGGCAGAGTTCAGAAAGCAAACGCAAAGGCAGCGATGTATACTGGTATCCCTCTGTTGAGGACTAATCGAGTCGGTAGAACTCTTGCTACCAGTTTGAATCCACTATAGGAAAAACCGCAAGTTTTCTTACGAAGTCCTTGCAACTTCTACAACGCGAGCTTTGATACGAAGAACTCGTCCAACTTCAAATGTGAAGAGGTATTCTTCAATCAAGCCTTCTGATTACAATCTCTCAGAAACTTCTAGACCGTACCGCACTGGCAAATCGACTAGAGGATTGTAACTGGCTTGGGATCTGAAAATGAAAGCTCTAGAAAACTCTTTGGAAGGCAGAAAGATTTTTAGATAGAGAGAAGATTGAAAGTGAATGAGTGAATTGAAATGATCGAAATACTTCTCTATTTATAGGATTTCCAAAGGGAGAACTCTGTCAGAATTCGGGCAGAATTCGGGCAGAACTCGATGAGCAAATCTCGGTCAAATCCGCAACTGCAGGAGGACCAAGTTCCAGAGAATTCAAAATCAAAACGGCCACCAACCGAACTCTGGCCGAACTCTGGCCGAGTTCTGTCAGGGTTAGGTTAGGGTTTTTAAAATAGGTTTTGGTGATTTTTGAAAACCTTTTTGAAAACCTTTTTGTAAACAATTTGATAGGTCATTTTAAAAACATTTTTGGGAATAGCCTATTTGCCAGTACGACTCGGTGTACAATGTATTCCTAGACTCAAATAAAAAGAAAATTACATTGCATAGGAAATACAGACTCAAGTAGGCAAACAGATCTTCAGTCTTGAACGAAGTGAATATCTAATCTTGCTAGTATCCAAGGAGCTGAGATGTCCCAACAAGCTTCGTATATCCAGACAGAGTTTTGATCAATTATTAAAATCAGGTTGACCATATGACCAATGGGCCAACAATCTCCCCCATTTTGATAATTGACAAACTATGAATGATATAACATGCAGCTAGTTCAAGCGTGTTCAAAAAAATATCAAAAAGTACAAATTGTTCATAACCTGTATATAACTCAAAAAAATGTTAGATCATTTTAATTTTCTCCCCCTTTGTCACTTAGCAAAATAATTGCACAAGAGAAGGCTCCCCTGCATTAAATGCAGAAGACTCCCCCGCAATGAATGCATAAGTAACAAATAGCGAGAAAATAAAAGAAATAAGAATTTAGAGATTATTATCACAGGCATGTAAAGTTGCTACAAATTATCATCACAGGCATGTATTGCTTCAAAACATAAAAGAAATCTCAGGCATGCTATTTCACAGGCAGTTTGTAATGAAGAAGCAGTAAAAAGAGATAGTGCTAAACAAAATGCTGAAATAAACTGAGATGTCATAAATGAAACATCAAAAACATGTCCATGAAGATAAAAGAAATACTGATAGCAAACTACAAAGTACTAATAAAAAAAATAAATAATAAAAACTTGGAATGTCGGAGCATTTCCAAGTATACAGTAGAATGTCACTAGTAATCAGATCAGATCTCATCATCACTATCCTCATCAATATCATCAGCAGCACGGCCAGCATGACCGGAAGTACCAGCACCAGAAGTACCAGCGCCAGTAGGATGAGTAGGGGCGCCAGCATAGAACTCGCCAACATAATCTCGAGGAGCACGATACCAATCATAGGCGTTACCGGGCTGAAAGTAGGCATGGACAGCCTCATCCTCACAGCGGTAACCCGAAAAAGCTGGATCTCGAGGAATGGAAGCGGCAAAGTGACCAGTCTGTGCAAAACGCAGATCGGCCAAGGAGTTTGCCATCGCCTGGTAACGGGTGACATCGCGGAACTCACGCTCGCGAGCCATGTCCGTCATCGAGACGTGCAAAGCAGATAGGTGCTGATGTATGCCCTCAAAAGTCATGGCATACGGCTGATGTGGTGGAGATGGTGCAGTAGGAGGAGTAGGAGGTGGAGCTGAAGCAGTCCGGCTGCGACGAGAAAGCTGGAGTAACTTGGGCTCAGAGTCCTGAGTACAAGTCGATAGATCGATGTCGAAGCGCTGAAAGATACGAGGGAGAATCATCGCGTAAGAGAGATTTCGATCTCTTGCACGACAACGTCCCATCATCTGAATAATAGTCTTGGGGACGGAAAAAGGAATTCCCTTGATAAGATGATACATAGCGGACAGCTCAAGCGAAGTCACATCATCCTTGGAAGTGGATTTAGGAAGTAGAGTAGAGTAGATGATGCGATGCAATTCGTAGTTGAACAAGTTAAGGTTGTTAGCCTTAAACTTTCCAGAACGTACTCTGTCAGGTGCACAAAGTTCCGTTTTGAAACTCGTGAGTGTAGTGCCGTCGGGGAACTCGAATTCCGTGATATCAACTAGCGGTTCACCTTCATTGGGAATCCCAAGAATCTCCGCTAGGAGGACATCATTGAACTCAATATCTATGCCTCCAACACGTGTGCTCACGTCAAAAGTGTTAACTACGAGATTGCAATAGAACAATCTAATGGCATTAGTAGCAATTGGGAAGCACAGTTTAACAAGCAAATGTAACCCTAATGCCTCAAATAAGTGACGATGGTCAGGAAATATCGTCCATTTAACCGGAGCGCCGCTGCATATGGATCGGGTGGAAAAGTCACCGTACCATAATAAAGCTTGATCGAGGGTTTGAAAGAAAAACCCATCGAAAGCACCGTCGCTCTTTTGGACTGGCGAAAACAAAGAATCCGTGTGAGGATTCGAAGAGGACCCTTCCTCACTAGGAGTAGTCTTCTTCCTCTTAGACGGAATAAATCTAGGTGCCATTGAAATAAATAAGCACAAATTTGAAAGTGGAGAAGGAGAGAGTTATACCTCACAAAAATTGGATATGTTGTAGAGAAGGATGATCTCCGCACGATTCCAAAGTTTGGAAGGATTTCACCAAGTAGATATGGAGCAATGGGTTGGTGAATACCTAGGGTTTGGAGGATTTTCGGGCGGCTGTAGCTGCTGGTTGGAAATATGGAAGCAATGGAAGAGAAGGAGCTCTCGGGTTCTGGATATATACGCAGATACCCTCAACCGAACTCGGACCGAATTCGGTCAGAGTTCTGGCCGAATTCGCCTAGGGTTCTTTCAAGTTGATTTAGCTACTTCTTTTTCATTGACTCGTTTCAAATATTTAATTCAAAGATTAGTTATTTTAGCTTTCAAATAACATAATTAATAATATTTAATGAGTTAAATATCGTTACACAGCAGCTGTCTCAGATTAGCTGTAGGAGTACTGTCCCAGCTGGCGGAGGTTCACCGGGGAACTCTTAAATACCGCTTCGCTTCAACCGTAGTTGTGGTGACAGACAGACTCTTTATTAACTTGTCTCTAACACAGTTTTTGCATAATGATATAAAAACATAAAATAAAATCAATTAATATTATTGACGTCCAAAATTCCTAATTCTCGACGTAAATAATTGAAGCGATCTTCCGCTAGAGGTTTAGTGAAGATGTCAGCTAATTGATTATCAGTATCTATGTATACAAGGTTTATATCTCCATTTTGATGATGATCTCTAAGAAAATGATGCCGAATCTCGATATGTTTAGTACGAGAGTGACATACAGGATTCTTAGTCAAATTAATGGTGCTAGTGTTATCACAGAAAATGGGAATATGTGTGTAAAATAAATCAAAGTCTTCTAAGGTTTGTTTCATCCACAAAATCTGAGCACAACAACGTCCTGCGGCGATGTACTCAGCCTCTGTTGTTGATAAGGCTACAAAATTTTGCTTTTTACTAAACCAAGAGACTAGAGCCTTGCCTAAGAAATGACATGTACCGCTAGTACTTTTTCTATCAACCTTGCATCCAGCAAAATCTGCATCAGAATAACCAATAAGGTCAAAGGATTTGGATTTGGGATACCACAAGCCGACAGAAGAAGTGCCTTTAAGGTATCGGAAGATACGCTTAACTGCGGACAGATGTGATTCCTTTGGGTTAGCTTGAAAACGTGCACACAAGCAAACACTAAACATTATATCTGGACGACTAGCAGTTAAGTAAAGTAAACTACCAATCATACCTCGATACTTACGTGTGTCGACTGGCTTGCCTTGTTCGTCAGAATCAAGCTTTGTTGAAGTTGCCATCGGAGTGCCAATAGGTTTGACATTGTCCAGATCAAACTTCTTTAGCAAATCTTTTGTGTACTTGGCTTGATTAATGAACGTCCCATTGTCGGTTTGTTTGATTTGCAATCCGAGAAAGAATTTCAGCTCTCCCATGATGCTCATCTCAATCTCATTCTGCATACACTTAGAGAATTCTTGACAAAGAGATTCATCAGTGGATCCAAATATGATATCATCAACATAGATCTGAATTAAAAGCAGCTTGCCATTAAAAAATTTAATAAAAAGTGTAGTATCAACCTTTCCTTTTGTAAAACCGTTGTCAAGTAGAAAAGAGCTTAGACGATCATACCAAGCACGAGGGGCTTGTTTCAAACCGTATAAGGCTTTCTTCAACTTGAAAACATGGTCAGGATTTTTGAAATCCGTGAAACCCGGAGGTTGTGCTACAAAAACTTCTTCTTTTATAAATCCATTTAGAAAAGCACTTTTTACATCCATTTGAAAAAGTTTGAAATCATGAAAATATGCAAATGCACATAACATACGAATGGATTCTAATCTTGCAACTGGGGCATAAGTCTCATCGTAGTTGATACCCTCTTCTTGATTGTATCCTTGAGCTACGAGTCGAGCCTTGTTACGAGTTACTAAACCATCCTCATTCAGTTTGTTTCGGAATACCCAACGGGTGCCAATGACCGGATGATCAATAGGCTTGGGAACAAGTTCCCAAACTTGATTCCGTTCGAATTGGTTCAATTCCTCTTGTATGGCATCTATCCAGAAACTATCACTACATGCTTCATCAATAGATTTAGGTTCTAGCTATGAAATAAATGCAACACTAGAAATAATATCTCTACTGGATGATCGAGTGCTTACTCCTTTGGTAATGTCACCAATTACCAAATCTTGTGGATGATCAGCTGTGAATTTTAACCTTTTCGGTAGACTCTGTAGGTAGCTGGTTCCTGGATCTCCTCTAGGGGGTTCAGCTTGTGCAGAGCTTGGTTCAGGTTCAGCTGATGTTGAGCTTGATGTAGGCAGATCTTCATCACTGTCATCGAGTGTCATTTGGTTCATTTCATCAAAAGTGACGTTGATTGACTCTTCGATGATCATGGTACGTTTGTTGAAGACTCTGTATCCTTTGCTCTTGGCCGCATAACCTAAAAATATACCTTCATCGGCCTTTTCGTCAAACTTTCCCAAATTGTCTTTAGTATTAAGAATAAAGCACTTACAGCCAAATATCTTAAAATATGAAACTGAAGGAATTCTATCAAACCATAACTCAAATGGAGTCTTCTTCGATTTGGGTCGAATTAGAACTCTATTGAGCACAAAGCAAGCTGTATTGACAGCTTCAGCCCAGAAGTATTTGGATAGGCTAAATTGATTTAACATTACTCTGGCCATTTCAGTTAGAGTTCTGTTCTTACGTTCCACAACTCCATTTTGTTGTGGAGTTCTAGGGCAGGAGAACTCGTGTATAAAACCGTGTGTCACAAAATTGCTCGAAATCAGCATTCTCGAATTCGCCTCCATGATCGCTTCTAATACGAGTGATCATGTAACCTTTTTCATTCTGTACTTTCTTGCAAAAGGCGACAAATTCGGATAGTGCGTCATTCTTGCGTGTCAAGAAATATACCTACGTGTATCTAGAAAAATCATCTACAATTACAAATGCATATAATTTACCTCCGAGGCTAGCAACTCTGCTAGGACCGAATAAATCCATGTGTAGCAATTGTAGAGGTCTAGTAGTACATACTGCGTTTACAGACTTGAATGTGGATCTGGTAGCCTTGTTCTTTTCGTATTGGCTGCATACCGAATCCTTCTTGAATGTTATGTCCGGTAAATCGCGTACTAACTTTTTTGTGGATAATCTTGAAATTGTATCCATGTTTGCATGACCGAGTCTCATATGCCATAAATGACTCTCATCACTTTTGGCCATTAAGCATCTACCTGAAATGTTAGCTTCTTCCAATAGATAGAAAACATATATATTGTCTTCCCTGATTCCTTCAAAGATAGTACTACCAGTTGAGCTATCAACTATAGTACATTTGTCTTTGCCAAAGTTGATACCATAACCATGATCAGCTAGATGACTTATGCTGAGCAGATTATGTTTCAACTCGGTAACCAGACAGACATCTTTAATCACGGGATAGGGAGATTTACCAACATCACCGATACCAATAATATACCCTTTCAAATTATTACCGAAGGAAACATAACCTTCCTTCTTCTTCTTCGACAGTGTTGTAAATAGAGTAGCGTCACCGGTCATATGCCGTGAGCAACCGCTGTCGAGGATCCATTTGCTTCTAGCATGTGAAGGGTGTTCCACCTACAAAACAGTTTGCAGATGAAACTCTTGGTACCCATTTCTTGTAGGGTCCTGAATTGTTAGCTTTAGGTATCCAAGCATAAACATTTAAATCAACTAGCTTTCTCATTCTACATACAGATGAAATATGACCAATGAGGCCACAATAATGACATTGTGCATGTTGAGTGTTGAAAGCAGAGTGATGTGCATGGTTGGTAGGTTTAGGTTTTCTAGTATAGAAGAATGCATACCTATGATCATGTTTGGGCTTAACCTTTTGGGGTAAAGGTTTTATATGGTTTGGTCTGACAGTGTTTGGCTTGGGAATGTTCCAAATTTTCGGTAAGTGACACGTGTTAGGATAGGAAGCAGCAGGCTCAGGCTGTTTTCCTAACCTAATTTCCAACCTTTTGGAAGTGTCATATAACTTAGTATAATCAGAAGTGAGTGATTCTATTCTGATTTGTGCAGATTGAAGACTTTTCTTTTCTTTTGAAAGATCTTCTCTCAATTGGTCTATAATCTTATCTTTCTCTTCGGATGACTGTTTAGTCTCGTGTAATAAGAGCTTTATAGAGGAAAGCTCACCAGACTCACTAACACTAGTTCTAACCTCAGCTATTAGGTCGGTAAGTCTTCCTATTTCTCCTTTGTACTCTTTGAGTACCTTCTTAGCGGTCTGATATTTACTACGCAGTTTCCTGTAGTCAAGCATCAGGTCACTGAAGGCATCTCCTAATTGCTCAAAGGTAAAGTCATCATATGTTTCTACAGGTTCAGTAGGTACCTGATCGATTGCCATGAAGCAGATGTTTGCAGCGTCCTCTGAATGTTCATCTTCTGAGTCGCTAGCTTCACTCTCATGCCATATGCTGGTGTTGGCATATTTCCGGGATGTTGATCTCTTCAGGTTGCCTTTTTCATACCTGTTGTTCTTCTTGCTCGATGATGAGTTGATGGGATAGTCCTTCTTCATATGTCCCTTCTTCTTGCAGCCATAGCAGACAGCATCTTCTTGGTACCAGTTGTTGCTATTGTTCTCTTTGACTCTCTTCTCATGTCTCATGAATCTTTTGAACTTCCTTGCTAGGAGAGCTTGATCTTCAGCGTCAGATCCACTGCTGTCTGAGTCATCTTCAGCAGCTTTTCTGTGCTGAGCCTTGAGGGCGATAGTCTTCTCCTTTGGTACAGGCTCTTCAAAATCTTGTAGATCCAGTTCATGAGTGAGTAGCTTACCCATGAGTACTTCAAGTGACATTGTGGTGAGGTCGTTTCCTTCAATGATAGCTGTAGCCTTCGGAATCCAGTTCTTGGTGAGAGCTCGCTGGAGTTTGCGAATCTTTTCGTGGTTATTGTATTCTTTGCCTAAGGAGGACAAAGGGTTTACAATATCCAAGAACCTCTCGAACATTTGTGTGACTGTTTCATTTGGCTTCATTTTGAACGCCTCGTACTCTTGAGTAAGTCTGCTGACTTTTGACTCCTTGACTTGAGTCGTGCCTTCATGTGTAACTTCGAGAAGCTTCCATACACCATTTGCCGTTGAGCATGTAGATACCCTGTTGGATTCTGTTCTGTCTAAGGCACAAAAAAGAGCATTAATGGCACGTGCGTCAAGACTGGCCTTTTTCTTTTCTTCCTCTGTATAACTGTTTTGGGGTTTTTCAACTAAAACACCCTCGACATTTATACGAGGTGGCTTCTGATAGCCATCAAGAACAATAGCCCATAAGTCAAAATCAAGAGACTTTAAGAAAAAACTCATCCGTGTTTTCCAATAAGTGTAGTTAGTACCATCAAACAGAGGAGGTCTGTTTGTGGCCTGACCTTCACTTGTGAATTTCATAGTAGCCATGTGATGTGCTGTGATCTAATAAATAATGAATAAATAATAGCACTTATACCTTGCTTTACCTGTAACACCTGCTCTGATACCAATTGTAGGAACGATATAGTAAAGCGTAATACTCTAGAGGGGAGGTGAATAGAGTTGGCAGCGGAATAATGCTAATTAAAAAAGTTAGCAACACAATCACAGTATATAATCACAAAAATAAAGTAAAGGCAGAGTTCAGAAAGCAAACGCAAAGACAGCGATGTATACTGGTATCCCTCTGTTGAGGACTAATCCAGTCGGTAGAACTCTTGCTACCAGTTTGAATCCACTATAGGAAAAACCGCAAGTTTTCTTACGAAGTCCTTGCAACTTCTACAACGCGAGCTTTGATACGAAGAACTCGTCCAACTTCAAATGTGAAGAGGTAATCTTCAATCAAGCCTTCTGATTACAATCTCTCAGAAACTTCTAGACCGTACCGCACTGGCAAATCGACTAGAGGATTGTAACTGGCTTGGGATCTGAAAATAAAAGCTCTAGAAAACTCTTTGGAAGGCAAAAAGCTTTTTAGATAGAGAGAAGATTGAAAGTGAATGAGTGAATTGAAATGATCGAAATACTTCTCTATTTATAGGATTTCCAAAGGGAGAACTCTGTCAGAATTCGGGCAGAATTCGGGCAGAACTCGATGAGCAAATCTCGGTCAAATCCGCAAC
This sequence comes from Iris pallida, assembly GCA_029216955.1. NCBI lineage: Eukaryota > Viridiplantae > Streptophyta > Magnoliopsida > Asparagales > Iridaceae > Iris > Iris pallida. Next base: position 48,610 of record JANAVB010010581.1, read on the forward strand.
TGCAGGAGGACCAAGTTCCAGAGAATTCAAAATCAAAATGGCCACCAACCGAACTCTGGCCGAACTCTGGCCGAACTCTGGCCGAGTTCTGTCAGGGTTAGGTTAGGGTTTTTAAAATAGGTTTTGGTGATTTTTGAAAACCTTTTTGAAAACCTTTTTGTAAACAATTTGATAGGTCATTTTAAAAATATTTTTGGGAATAGCCTATTTGCCAGTACGACTCGGTGTACAATATATTCCTAGACTCAAATAAAAAGAAAATTACATTGCATAGGAAATACAGACTCAAGTAGGCAAACAGACCTTCAGTCTTGAACGAAGTGAATATCCAATCTTGCTAATGTCCAAGGAGCTGAGATGTCCCAACAAGCTTCGTATATCCAGACAGAGTTTTGATCAATTATTAAAATCAGGTTGACCATATGACCAATGGGCCAACACCTATGAGTTTAACTGAGATTATTAGATGCTCACTGGATTTCAGGGATTGACCACACCCTAATGTATATTTTGTTTCCTACCCATTTGAACTACCACATTATCCTGTAGTCACACACCTATATGTTTGTCCTTCACAGTTTTCACTTTAGCACATATGTGGCACTCTATGCACTCCACTGTTTCAGAATTATCATGTTCACCTTTTCCACATACCCTCTTCTCTTCACACACTTAATTGCTAAACTGAACTGTGCTATCTCACTCACCCACATGTTTTCCCTCATTGCTCACACACACACACATGGACACATGTTCACTGTTTTTTTTTATTTCCTGCACACTCATACCAAGTACACCCTCACACACACACACCTTGCTTCCCTCTCTCTATATACATGTATGTATATATATTATATGTGTATATCTATATAAGTAATGTATATATATATATAGGTATATGTATATATGTATTTAAGCCATATGTATGTATCATAATACACATGCTTGTGGATGTATAGGAATGCAATATAAAACATGAATGTGTGTACATAGGGTATATGTATATGCCTATATGTATGTAGGTAGCTATATAGTTGTATTGTAATATAGTAGTGTAATGGTTAGAATAGGCTAGTATAGACTTGATAGGCTTGCATAGCCTTGTAATGGTATGTGTTAGCTAGTTTAGCCTAGTTTGACCATAGTTGACCTAGTTTGACTTCTAGGGTTGACCAGAGTTGACCAAGAGTTGAGTTTGGCCTAGATTGACCTAGATTCATCTAGAATGCATTGAATTGCATATTTTTATCATTTTGGACTTGTTGTGACTTGTGCTGTTCTAATAGAAGCCAGACACCACTCCTCGGACAGTACTTTTCAGTTGGACACTCAGATACCAGGCGAGTATATTCTCTGATCATTTCATATCCTGCTTAGAATTATTTCCTGCAGTAGATTACTTTACTTGTACTGTCACGATGGTCACACGGATTGGTACTATATGGATCCCTTCTTGAGATGTTATCCTTAGGGAGCATCGGGTACTACATGTTCTGTGCGTTTCACTTACATGGCGTATCACTATTCTTCATTGGTTCTTTGATCACTTACGACATATACTCTTATGATCGTAGAGTCTTCCTGGAATCCTTATCCCATTTATGGGACTACTATGTATCACCTTCGGGGTCTACCACCCTTCGGGGGCTTATCACCTTCGGGGTCTACCACCCTTCGGGGGCTGTTACATAGTATCATATAACATAACCTGGCTGGATCCTTGTGTATTGATTAGGGGTACGGGGGAGTAGAATTGGACATGTGAATAATACACCAGTAGTATCTTATCAGAATCATTCCTTAGTGTCTTATCAGAATCATCCCAGGCCATTTACATGTTCATATTGTACTCTGACTCACTAGTCACATGATAGTTCTCTATGTATAGTAGATATTTCTATTACAGCTTTCCCTCTCTGTTTACATACTGCACTTCTTTCAGTACTTGTATCTTACTTTACTGCATGATTATATCTTCTAACCTGCTATGAACTGTTGAGATGTACTGTACTCGCTCCTGTCCTGACTGGACCTGTTGAAAATATTACAGAGGACGAGGAGGAGGCTTGCCTGGACACTTACTACGGGGCAGCCTTAGATGACACCTGCGAGCTGGACCCTCAGGAGGATCCAGCTCTAGCTGAGGAGATCACCCCGATTGCCTAGACTAGACTAGTTAGGCTTATCTTACTTTATGCAGTCTTGAGACTTGTCTTAGTTAGACTTTATTTGGAGTTATGAGTTGTATATATTCTTTCATCTGAGACCTTGTACTGTTGGATATTGCTGAGATTATCTTAGACTACTGCTATTTCATCTATTTATTTCCTTGAGTTCTATTTCATTTCGTGCTATCTCTTCCTTACTTGTGATTGAGTTTTACTGTTATGTCACCCCCGTTCGGGGAGTATAAACTGTTTAGATATATATTGTTAGATGTATGTTGACCTAGGACAGCGCTCTACCACCGACACTGCGGCATAGGTTGGGCGTTGTTACGTTCTCGTACCCTCACAGTGGGTGCGGGTCGTGATAGTTTTAATGCATGATAATGCCATTATTCGTGTAATTTAATACGGAGAATATCATTCTCCATTTTAAATGAAACGAAGAATGGTCATTCTCATGCCTTAAAACATTGGAATGACTATTCTCTGTATAATTTAACACGGAGAATGGCATTCTCAGTTAGTTTAGACGGATAATAATCATTCTCCGTTAGTTTTAGACGGAGAATGATCAGAAATGTGTTGTCCTATTTTGTGATCTCTTCTGTATTTATGTTATCGGGGGGGGGGGGGGAATGGATTCAAGTTGTTTAGTTAATCTTTGTTTCAAGGGAGACCTAGTTTCCTGCCATGTTGTAGAAGCATAAAATTTCATGCGCATCTATAGGCCAGAATTTTTATGTGCTCAACCCAACCATGCGACCAACTCAAAATGCGCCAGGAAGATCAAACAGATACTTAGCACAGTAAAGAAAAGTACAAGTTTAAAGACATTGAAAATAAGGCTTTTATTTCATATGAAAGTATATTAAATGTCTGAAGAAAGGCTTTACAAAGGAGAACTTATACAAAAAGAAAGATCCTAAAGCTACAGCAAGGCGCAGCAACCGCCATGCGCCCCATGCCAGGTGCATCATTCGTCAGGCGCATCACTTTGATGTCTCATACATGCGCATCATTCCAGCATTTCAACGTATGCGCATCTCCGTGAATAGTCAGAGCGAATCACTCTCTCATCAGCACCAATCAGCCCTTGTGTAGCAGGAGGAGAAGCTCTCCTAGCTCGACAAAGATCGCGGATCGATGCCCCGGACTTCGGAAGCAACATGCATACTCGGCAGCCTATGGCCCTGCCAGCACAACAAAAATTGGAGCACGGCCGTCCCGATCTTTGGATACAGCAGGCACCTTCAGCCTGTGTCGGAACACGACGATCCGATATTTGGATACAACATGCACTTTCACAGGGCCGATGGTAAACTCGGCACATCTTCGTATTCGAAAGGAGTCCATCGTTAACTCGCCAAGGCAGGGGACCGATCGAGTTCGTCTCCACGAAGGAAAGAAAAGTGAAACGAGAAACAAAACTTTTCTTCACGCTGCTACTTATAGGCCAGGGTAAATCAAACCCATGCGCCAAGTGGCAACTTCTCCGAAATTAGCGCAATAAACTTACATTTATGGTGATGAATCTGCCCCTTCGAATTCAACCAAATCAAAACAGCCATTAACGCCTCGAAGAACTCAACAGACGGACCAAAGAGGATACGACACTTGGCTGATACGTCGTCAGCACTATGCACTCCGTACTGATGCGCCCAGTAGGAAATAGACCCATATACCTAGATCGAAATTAACCGATGCGCCCCTTTCAAACTTGTCATCATCAAGCATTTAATGCTGAATGACAAAGGCGGCGACGCATTCCAAGAGCCGTCCAATCAGCAGCCCTTTGCAGAAAATGAAGAGCCGATGATGTCAGCACCATCATTATAGCTTGGGTCGATAACAATTGCCGCATGGATGATCGATTGTTCGTATGCGCCTCGTGGACATACGCCCAGGACTGCATGTGCCCCAGTGGACATACGCCCCCTCAGCTCACTTCTGATCTCAAGTAACAAAAGACTTAAGCTCTGCATGCGCCTCAAAAGCCATGCGCATGGACTTGCTCATGACTCTTAAAAATCATGAGACCAAGTCGCCTTCCCTGCGCCTGATCCTAGGCGCACCCCGATGCGAAGCCCTGCATGCGCCTCAAAAGCCACGCTCCCAGACTTGTCTATGATGCCTAAAACTCATAGGACTAAGTCGCCTCCATACGTCCGATCCTAGGCGCACCCCGACAGATCACTCTCCTCCAAAATCGAGATCTTTGAGCCGAAAGCATATGCCACGCGTCTTTGACTCAGTTCTATTCAAAGAATGGGTGCTAACCACCCAAGATCTCGACAACAACCAAATCTCAGCTACTGCCACGTGTTAGCTCCTCCGTAGCCCAATGAAGCAGTTCAAGCAGATTCTACTACAACTCGGGGTACATCGTCCATGCACCTCTGCCAGCATCAGCCATGTGGCGTCCCCACGTCCAGGCGCATCCGACATATGTGCGTGTGAGCAGCCAGCCTGCTATCCATGAATAGAAGGACCATTCCTTCACTCAAGGCACACACACAGAGACAGAAAAAGAGATATATACAGACAGATTGTTATATCCATATACGGAGGCCAGAAGAGACTTAACGTCCACTTCTCCTCGCAACGCTCTGGCATCCAGAGCAACCCAGACCTTCAGAGAGTTCGAGATCGTCGTCAGATCGTTAACGGAGTTAACGTATTACCACTCGCTCCATCGGCACCATACCCAGATAAAATAAAAGTGTACTCCTAGGACTATGTCTAAGTCCTACATTATACTCTGTTCTGTTTGTAATTAAAAACATCAATCCCAAAGAGTTTTAATGGAAAATAAGCTGGCGACTCTGCTGGGGACCTCTTTTTCCTCCAACGAGAAAGCTGTGTCGCAATCTGACGACATCAAACTCGGCTCCTCCCACAAAACACTCGTGGTACGCCTCAATCAACAGGCGTATGAGGAGTTCATCTCTGAAGGCAGCGCGAGTCCTTCGAAGTGGAAGCCAAAGCCGAAGAAGACTCGCCAAGTCTGGGTGCGCAAGGCCGATGCGCCTGGCATCATCACTAAAGGGGATACACCACAGCAGCTGGCCCTTCCTATTGACGTTCTCAGCAACAAGGATGCGTCCACTAGTACCGTGCATCTGTCTGGAAAATACAGTATTGACTGTATTTCCCAACCATCTTTTTCCCAGCCGAAGAAGATGCGCCAATGGAGCAGAGGTGCAACCAATCTACAGCGCATGAGCTCTAGTACGCAGGAGAGAACGTCTGTCTTCAACAGACTCACTTGCTGTCATGGTAAGGCACAATTGAATTCTGAGTACTATACGCCTCACGGGCTGGTACAAAAAAATCCAAGACAACACAGGCCATGCACCACGAACGTGCTACGCCAACAGCAAACCAGAAGCATGCGTTCAAAATTATGTACGCTGCTGATGGTAAGCTGTACAAAGTCAACTCGGGCGCATCTGTGCCAGAAACGGGTCGACTCTCAAAGTCCCTGTCCCTTGGGCGCATCTACTGCATTTCGAACCAAGTTTGGCTGGGCAACTGCGATATTGAGTCCATGCGTCCACTTGGGTGATGCGCATGAGTGGACTCAAGTTGCCATAAATGAAGTTCCTCTACCAATAATCTGGGCGTATCTCATACGTGTGAACCAGATCAGGGGGTACAACATTCACATGACCACCCTGGTGCTTGGCCTTGCCATGCGCCTGATGGGGGTGTTTGTAGCCTCCCTTTCCAAAATTTTTAAAAATATTTTTATTTTATTTAAATGGTGAATTATGTTTTATAAATAATTATTTTGTTAATTATTACGGTAGATGGTTTTAGCCATAGTTGAGATTTGGAGTACAAGGTGACTAGGAATCATGGCACGAATAGTGCAATGGCGTGCTTTGATTAGTGTTTAGTCATGGTAGGAGAAGACCAAGCCATAGTGATGCCCTAACTAGGAAAACCAGGCCAAGTTATGACATGACCATTTTAAATAGTTAATTATTCATTATTAATATTATTTGACGTCTAGGTGACCCGGTCGCACCAAACTAGTCAAACTGGACCCGAATTGAACCCAAGCCCTTGTAGTCATACGGTACGTTCAATGACATTCGTATTGACGTATTTTGGTATGAGTGTGTGAGTTTCCATTTTAATTATTTAATAAATATTTTCTAGTATTCATATCTATAATATTATAAATATCATTATTATTTGTTATTCAATGATATTTGCATAAAATAGGTCCCTGTACATTTTTGGGATTAATGGACGGTGTATAATGGTATATACACCGTTATTGGATTGTTGAATTTTATTATTATCATTATTGTTTTATATTATTATTATTATTATTATTATTATTATCATTATTGTTATTATTATATTATTCTTATTTTATTGTTATTATTATATATTTTGTGTGTGTATATATATAAATATTATGTGTATATATGCATATATATATACGTAAGAGATTATATATAGATATAAAAATGTATGTGTATATATATATAATATATTGTATAAACGTAAGTGTGTATATATATAAATAAAATATATATAGGCGTATATGTGAATGTATATATATAAAAATATATATGGGTGTATACGTGAATGTGTGTGTGTACGTGTATGTATATAAATATATGTATACCTGTAAGTATATAAATACATGTATGTTTATATTATATATATATATATATATATAATATATATATATATATATATATATATATATATATATATATATATATATATATATATATATATATATATATATATAGTATTTGTTGATAAGTAATAGGAGGGAATCATAGCCCAGGCCCTCAGCTCACAGGCCCAACCCGGCCACAACAATAGAAGGAAACCCGAGCGTGAGTCCCCCGTTCAGTATTAATACTCGAGAGATGGGGAGAGCACCAAACCCTCGAAACCCTAGGCACCTTCACCGCCCCACCCCAGCCCGACCTGGCGTACCACCCTGGCCACGCGCGCCGCCAGGGGGGCGGCCATCGCCGGCCGGAATGGTCGCGCGCACACGTGCAACTCAAGCAGAGCAGCAGCGACAGCGATTCACAGGACCGTTTTCACAGCGACGTTTCATTGCGGATGATGGATGGTTCTACACGCTTCTTTCTCTGGTACGTTCACAATATGTACACCCACCTTTCCTTTCAAACACTTCAAATTTAGACGCACTATAGCATCCGTTAAATCGACGCAAAGTCGGCGAAAAGCCACCCCGAAACAGAACACTAGTTCAGCCCAAACCCCCATGTTCGAGGATCGTTATCGATCAATCCAGTCCAATATTAGAAAAACTATTTGAAGACACTTTTTGACAACATGTAGGGCTTCGAATCCCTTCTTGCGAAATTTGAATTCATCGACTACTCGTCGAGAAATCGAATCCCAAAGTTTTCCAAAAACCTGTTTTGAAAACTAGAAAATTCATCCACACGACGTGCGTCACGCCAATTCGGACGACGTGGTCGTGAACTGAACACATCGAAAGCTGCGTAACAGCTTCGTGGTCGTGTGGGCTTTGACGGAATTCAAATTGGTCGCGTGTGCGCGACGAATTTGATGCGTATCCGTCGAAATTCACCGTATCGTGCACTTTATAAATACTCCAATTATTTTGTGCACGCTAGACGAAACTTACGCCATCAGGACTGTATCATTTTTCTGGTCCTGCATGCCAAGTTTGGTCCAAATTTGAGACAGTCGAATCGTACGTCATTTTACGGGCCCCACGGTCCCACATAACGGGCAATTTTGTGCACGGCCCGCCGAATCCAACTTTGGACATGCGGTTGGGTTTGTATCGAAAAACCGGATCCATAGACATGTAGTTTGGCGACTTTAGAGACCATTGACTTTAGTTTGACTCTAATTTGACTTTGGTTGACCTAGTGGACTTGTTGATTAGACTTTGACCTAGAAGGACCTAGAACTATCTAGAATGCACTGTAGATTACTCTTATTTCATGTTAAACTCTTTTATGACTTTGATTGCTCTAAATAGGACACTGTGACTCCAGTTGGACATCTACATTTATCAGCGGCTTGGATTACCAGGCGAGTACATTCTCTGATCTTTTCATGCTTCTTTGGATATGTACTCTTGTTATAGACTAGTATACTTGATGCTGACACGATGGTCACACGGATCAGTACCCTCTGGATCTTTTCATGCGATGTTATCCCCTTGGATACATCGAGTATGTCATATTTCATGTACTTTATCATGATCATCATGTACTCCATGTATTCACATTTATCCATGTGCATTCATATGTTATTCATGTACACTCATGACCATATGAGCTCCATGTATACAGTAGTTTTATCCATGTGCAATAACATAACATGCTTTGATCCTTGTGTATTGGTTGGGGGCAGGGAAGTGTAGTTGGTTATGTGATCATTATCCCCAGTAGTTATCCATGTGCATTCCATAGCTGTATCCATGTGCAACCCAAGCTGTTTACATAACCAATTCATGCTCTGATTCACGTAGAAGGTTATATTCTTTATTTATCATATTATATCTCAGTTATATCTTCTCTTTTGTTGATTTCTCTTTACAACGATTCATGTATAGTTTTCTATAGCTTGCTTTATATGTCCATTCCTGATATGAACTGTTATGAGAGATATGTGCTCGTTCCTGTCCTGATTGGACCCGTTGATAAAATTTTACAGGTACTTGGAGTTCACAGTTAGCCTAGAGGACACTGGTAGAGCTTGGAGTATTTACCTAGAGTTTGTTCATTTTCTTTATTTTTTGTCTTAGAGTTGTATTTGAAATCTTGTGTTTGTTTAATAGAACTATTTTACTATCACTCCTGGTTCTCTCTCTTATGGATTATCTTATCTATTTCATCGTACTGTTATCTATCTTTAGAGTTGTGATTGAGATAGTGTCCTTATGTGTTTGTCCTCCGTCTGGAGATTATAGCATATTGTTTTAGATGTGAATATGACCTAGAACAACGTTCTACCGCGCTGACACTGCGACGTAGGCTGGACGTACCCACGTCTTATGCCCTAACGCTAGGGTGCGGGTCGTGACACGTTTTTAGTGGTGGCCCATGCAGGTCGAGATTCGCATTTGTGCGATTTCGTAGTAGCGCGACGACTTAGTTGTACTGCTACGAGCCTGCTATAGAGTATAAGAAAAGGTTTAGAATTAGAGATACTCAATCACACTTTGGATCCTTTGAGAGATTCCAGGGACGACCCTTGAGAATCTCATTACGAATTTCGATTTGAGTTTCTTTTCCTCTTGAATTTGATCTTGATTGGTTCATCTCTTTGGAGTGGATCTTCATTATTCCTTCCTTGCCATTATTTCTTGTATTCCCATTTTCTTAAACTCTGTCGTACCTGCATACTTTGTAACCCTTGAGTCTTATTTTTTATGGAAAAGGTTGAGCAAGTGTTGTAAATCATGTAGCTCAAAAATGATTGAACTGGTTATCGTGTGATAATTTTGTAGGAATCTAAAAGGTTGGATGTTAACATAGAAACTTGAGAATGATATGTGGTAAAGGTCTAGGATGAAATCAAAGAGATGTATACTACCAGTCTGGAAACAAACCACACTTAGAGAAAACTTGGTATGATTAATTCGTAAGTGTATTTCAAAACTGATGAGGATATTCAAGGTCAACTTAGTTTGAGAACTTCAAAATTTTGGTTACTGATTCTCGAGAAGTTTTACCCTTATGCTTTAAAGAAGGTTAGTAATGGAAAAGAGAATTAAATTGTATTCAATAAAGATATGAAATTGAACAAGATATTGCAAGGAAATGACTAGGGATAGAGAGGACACAAGGCTATGGAAATTTGGACATTGTTGTGAAATTTTAAAAAAAAATTTAGGAGAATAATATTCATGGGTATATGTCAAAGAAAATATGAAGGTTGATTTTACGATGGAAAATAAGTTTGTAAGGCCTAGAGGTTTTGGGAATTGAATGATACGAGAAAACAATTTAAACAGTTTAAAGATCTTATAAACTTGAGTTAGAGGTTTCGGATCTAAATTGGGACAATGTGAAGAAATATGGAAATTGATTTAAAATGAATAGTATTGATTCTTAATAAGAAGGGGCATGCTTCATGAGAAATGTTTTGAAAATTTAGAATCATGCCTATGATGATCATGGTAAGGATTTAGATAACGGAAGGTTGTAAAATCTGGATGATAAACATATGAGGATTGAATTATCATAGGGAGACTAGTAAGGTAAAGATACGATTGGCAATTATGATCAGGTGAACTTCATGGTTTCAGAGGCAGATGATACTTGACTTTCCTCAAATCTAGATCTTTTATTGTGACTCTCTAACCGTTCGTAATATTTGAATAATGATTTAATCGTTTCTTAACAGTATTCTCTCTCTAGAACTGTATCCCTAAATTATTTTATTCTGTAACTGATTTTATTTCGTGCTTCAACTTGATCTCCTTTACTTTGTGCATTAATTGTCACCTCTTGAACTTCCATTTTCTATTTTGGATCCTTGACATTTCTTACCATGACTTTGATATTCGGAGTGTAATACTAGCTGTTACCCTCCAACAAATTGTGTACAAGGCCCAGACGAGTCCATCTTCATATGGGCATATCGTGTCCCATTAAACTCATCTCCTTGTATACTATCCTTTTGATATGACTTTTGAGTCGAAATAACTAACTATGATCTATAACATAATACCAACTAATTTCGATTTCAATTAGAAATCCAACTCGACTCACTTCTTTTGACCCGACATGTGTTGGTGTTCTGCTTGACTCTTTAAATGCTCAACTTTGTACTTTATCTTGATGGCTTGACCCATTGTTCCATCACCCTATTAGTTTAACTCTTTTAAGGTGGGTAGAATGTCTCACCACCCAGCAAATCCTAGTCATTGTGAACCACATTGATAAGTTCACTTAGACTATTTAACTTCTTTTATCATTATCCTTACTTATATTTTGACTACCTTATGTTGCTAATTTAGAACTAGTTTTGCAAGCTTATCTTCTTTTCGAGCTTGATCATGACATATATTATTGGGGGTCGACACCCACTAACATATTGTCTAATCAGAACCGGTGCAAGATGGTCTGATCAACCTATTGCACTTTGGTTCACTTTTCATATATTATTCTACATGGATGGAGACATAGTTAAACTTGCCCTAGAGTCTCATCCGCGACAGCCTTGACAATTCCCCTTTGAACTATTTTGTCGTCTATGAGCCACGTATTGTACTCAATAACATCGCCTTTGAACTCTTTATTGTCTGCCTTTCACATATTTCAGAAAGACAAGACACTATACTTATTAGACAGACCCGAGGTATCACATATAGTTTTCCTATCCAAGGAGAAAATTGATTCAATTCTACATCCTTGCATCATCCTTTAAATTCTAATTCCTTTGACCGACCAGTTGACTTGGTCATCCTTCTTATCATCCAATATATTGGGATCTTATTTAATTGAATTAAACCAATTGTGACATGGATTTCAAATCTTGGATACTCGTGCTCAGACTTCAATGACCTCGTTCTCTATCTTGCCCAAACATCGATTCATCCTGATTGATCAACTTAGATCGTATTGGGACTAAAATTTTCTTATATATATATAGTGTGCTTGGATTTTTTTGTGCTATTGACAAGTCGTGATTTAAACTTTGATTTTCTTGATTATATTTGGAATTAGTAACCCTTCAGAGTTAGTTACTAGTTATGTTCTTTGATAGTTGCCAATTTCATAAAGGTTGGTAGACTGCCCCGGCCTTGATGATTGGCATTCCCTTATCTTTCCAATTGGACTCCCTAGACTGTTTGTATGTTTTATACCCGATGACTGGCTTGATCTAGTATGACTTATACACCTAGGTGAGACATTCAACTCCTATGATTTGACCATGATCCTGCATATGTTATTCTTCCTAATTGTATGATTAAAATTTTTCTTAGAGACTTTGATTGTTGGGTGTTGACCTAGAAGGAGTGCGACCGACCTAAATTTCGAGGACGAAATTATTTTGAAGGTGGGTAGATTTGTAGCCTCCCTTCCCGGAATTTTTAAAAATATTTTTTATTTTATTTATTTTATTTAAATGGTGAATTATGTTTTTATAAATAATTATTTTGTTAATTATTACGGTAGATGGTTTTAGCCATAGTTGAGATTTGGAGTACAAGGTAACTAGGAATCATAGCATGAATAGTACAATGGCGTGCTTTGATTAGTGTTTAGTCATGGTAGGAGAAGACCAATCCATAGTGGTGCCCTAACTAGGAAAACCAGGCCAAGTTGTGACATGACCATTTTAAATAGTTAATTATTCATTATTAATATTATTTGATGTCTAGGTGACCCGGTCGCACCAAACTAGTCAAACTGGACCCGAATTGAACCCAAGCCCTTGAAGTCATACGGTACGTTCAATGACATTCGTATTGACGTATTTTGGTATGAGTGTGTGAGTTTCCATTTTAATTATTTAATAAATATTTTCTAGTATTCATATTTATAATATTATAAATATCATTATTATTTGTTATTCAATGATATTTGCATAAAATAGGTCCCTGTACATTTTTGGGATTAATGGACGGTGTATAATGGTATATACACCATTATTGGATTATTGAATTTTATTATTATCATTATTGTTATTATTATATTATTATATATTATAATTATTATTATCATTATTGTTATTGTTATTATATATTATTTTTATTTTATTGTTGTTATTATATTTTTTGGTGTGTGTATATATAAATATTATGTGTATATGCATATATATATACGTAAGATTATATATAGATATAAAAAGGTATGTGTATATATAATATATATATATCGTATATACGTAAGTATATATATATATATATATTATATATTATATATATATATATATAAATATATATATATATATATATATATATATAATATAAAATATATACGTATATGTGAATGTGTATATATATATATATATATATATATATATATATATATATATATATATATATATATATATATATATATATATATATATATATATGGGTGTATACGTGAATGTGTGTGTACGTGTATGTATATATAAATATATGTATACCTGTAAGTATATAAATACATGTATGTTTATATATATATATATATATATAATATATATATAGTATTTGTTGATAAGTAATAGGAGGGAATCACAACCCAGGCCCTCAGCTCACAGGCCCAACCCGGCCACAACAATAGAAGGAAAACCCGAGCGTGAGTCCCCCGTTCAGTATTAATACTCGAGAGATGGGGAGAGCACCAAACCCTCGAAACCCTAGGTACCTTCAACGCCACCACCCCCAGCCCGACCTGGCGTACCACCCTGGCCACGCGCGCCGCTGGGGGGGCGGCCGCCGCCGGCCGGAATGGTCGCGCGCGCGCGCGTGCAACTCAAGCAGAGCAGCATTGACAACGATTCACATGACCGTTTTCACAGCGACGTTTCGTCGCGGATGATGGATGGTTCTGCGCGCTACTTTCTCTGGTACGTTCACAATATGTACACCCACCTTTCTTTTCAAACACTTCAAATTTAGACGCACTATAGCATCCGTTAAATCGATGCAAAGTCGACGAAAAACCACTCCGAAACAGAACACTAGTTCAACCCAAACCCCCATGTTCGAGGATCGTTCCCGATCAATCCAGTCCAATATTAGAAAAACTATTTGAAGACACTTTTTGACAACATGTAGGGCTTCAGTGAGCCCCATCTAATTTTTTTTCCTTTTTATGATTATTTAATTATCTATGTTAATTATCATTATGAATAGTCTAGGTTCATGGTTCTCATTAAACAGATAAACCTAGGTGTAAATACAATCAAGTATTCAATAGGAAGCTGTTCCCTACAAAACCCATATTGTCAGGGACCCTTGTGTAAAGATTTGAATTCAAATCCTAAGGGTACTCGAAAGAGGCCTGTACTCTTTTAATCCAAACACTAAAGGGTTTAAAATAGCAGGGGATTGGTTCAAATATGATTTAAACTATTTGAATCTCCCTAGGATTCTATCTCGACCAAATCCAGGCCTGTGCACGATATGCATATATATAGGCCGATCACCCTATGTTCTCCTTTACAAACCCTAAGGGAAACTCTCGATCTTCTCTCAATAACAGCATCAAGAAACCTGTGGAATCATCCAACCTTGGAAACCACAATACCAGGTATTCTCCATGCCCTCACTCGTACATCTGGTTATACATAGTGTTTGAAATAAACCTAAGAGACTCTAGGTAGGGGACTAGGAGTATAGCCTGTGGTATGAGGAATAGTGTTCTAGAGTACAGGGTATAGCATAGGCCATTGTCCATGAGATAATGGAAGAGTATCGGGTTGTATGGATTCCTGAGTATTTAGGCAGGCCAGGAAGAGTAGGCAAGGTGCCTATGATTCATGGGAGATACCAACTAATGTATCCACCCCAAGGACAGCAGGTAAGTCCTAATGCTACATCCTAGGAAAATCCTAGGCTGGAAAATCGATATAGCAGAGATGAAACCTCTGGATACTTAAGTTTTCCCCACATATAGCATCCTGGCAAGTTTCCCATCCTTAATCTGATATGGGAATTATGTTTGAAATAGTACATTACCATGGACTTGGGACCAGCGAGTAGTTCCAATTAACCACTGGTGATCATGATTCCAGTAATGTCAGGACAAGTCTACACCAATGGAGAAGCAGGCAAATTCATGTGTTCAGGATTTCATCTGACCCTTAGTACCAGGGACCTCCACACTAATGCACGCGACCCTAGAAACCATGGTGGGTATCAAGGCAAGGGGAACACCTAGTAAACTCTAAGTATGGATATTACTATTACCCTATCATCTTGGGAATTAACCTTGAGTACTGTCATGTATGTAGATGACTCTGTAGGGAGTAGGTTTGACAGGACCAGACCCCTAGGTACTAAACCTGGTACTGACATTGGGTCCCCCTTATTATCTCTCAAACTTAACCTGGGCATAGAAGGTGTAGGGGTTCGAATCAATGTACAGATGTGGATTTCAATCGAGTGATAGGACAAGGGCGTATAGGAGTAAATTGGACTATTTTTCAAGAATTGAACCTGTTCCTACCACTCATGAAACTTCTCATCTCTGCACTGACAACAAATGAACATCATATTTGATTCAATGCTCATTATACCCTTAAAGTATGTGTATCATAGATTACTGTTTATGCAATATATATCTTAAAGATGTGTTCCAGAGAGTAATCGAGAACTAAAGAGAAATCAATAAGGGCTAGCTATATGCAGGTTCCTAATGCCACAACCCAAATATCATACAGAAATATTTATCTGGTGATCACCCTTTTGCAGTTGAGATCAGTTTCTCCAATGTTGCTTTAGATCAAAATATATCTAATGCTCTCCAAGGGCCCAGTTTTACTCTTTTGTAAATAATGCTTATCAATGAAAGGAAGTCAAGACCAAAATACAAATTGGAGTTTGTGTATACCATGGAGAGTTGGACTGAGTATTACAGGTGCTTTTAGGGAGACAGGGTGTACAGGATCCCCCAAATTCCGGGTAATCCTGAATAACAGAGTAAAGTATCACCTGAAGGGTTAGATGAGAACCACCCAGGACTTGGACCCAAAGAAGTAGTGGTAAATAGAAGGGGGAAATCGGGAAAGGGTATTTTTCTGGCACCTAGACACCTGAGTGTTGACCCAAAATCCTGTCTAACTGAAACCAGGAAGTCACTATAGCTGAGAACTCCTAATGGGATCCTGAAAGATTAGAACACCAGTACAGGCATCAAGCCATGTAGAAGTCAGAGGGTGGCTTCGTGGGACTAAGCTTCCAGTACACAGGGAGGGACATTGAATTAGAGGGTACCTACAGTAAGTATAAATGGGAGTTATTTCCACAGGGAACTGAAACAGAAGACCATATCAACTAAATCTGAAGTTGGTATAGAAGGGTAGCAGTGGGGTAATTAATAGAGTAGTATTTCATCATAGCAGCTAGTAAAAATTCACTTTTACTAGGACACTAGAGCTAAAGATTGCAAACCCAAATAAATAAATAGATAACCTAAACCATGCTATAGGTCAATAGATAATTGTTGTTTTACACATTCAAATTTGTATGTTGATCCTATTGAATTATTAAATAGGTCATTTGGGCTCAGACTTGGCATTGGATCTATTACAGCAGTTCGGGACCTCAGGCGAGTACAGTTTGTTGTCTGTTTTCAATATTGAATTACACTATATCTCATCGGTTGGTCATTAATTATGTGAATTTTATTTAGTATAAACAATGAGTAGGGGAATTGAAATACCAAAGATATGTGATCCGACCATAGACAATGCTTTTTTCTTGCAAGTAGACATTGTAGACAGTGCTTATTTTCCTGCAAGTAGACATTGTAGACAGTACTCATTTTCCTGCAAGTAGACATTGTAGACAGTGCTTATTTTCCTGCAAGTAGACATTGTAGACAATGCTTATTTTCCTGTAAGTAGACATTGTAGACAGTGCTTATATTCTGCAAGTAGACATTGTAGACCGTGCGGTGTAGTACCCCAGACCGATAACAGTCGGGAAGGTATTGTTTATTTTATTTTACTGTCTTTACTTTCGTCTTACTATTATTTTAAAACTCATAATTGGTGTCTAACCTTTGTTTATAGTCTCTTTCATATATTTGGAACTGCATTCGATAAATTGTACTCGTTCCATCCTGACTGGGTAACCAAATAAATTTTAGGTGATTGCGAGGAGGTCGAGTGCCCTGACCAGTATGGCCCATACATGGGAGACTTAGCTGAGGCAGACTATACTTATCAGGAGGAGTACGTAGCGACTGATCCTGTTGCATTTGCTTAGTTCCTTTTAGTTAGAGATGAGACATGTTTGGATTTTGAGTTGATGTTGAGACTTGTAGTAGAGATATCATTTCACTTATTTATCATACTTCCCCTTTGAGATGGATATTTATTTCACCTTCTAGTTATTGAGCTGTGACTTTGAGTTGTGGTTGATCTATGTGAGAATTTATTATTGCGTGGTTGTTCATCATATTGTTACATCGTTCTACCGTCGACTCTGCGGCGTAGGCTGGGCGTGTACACGATTCATGCCTAAATATTGGGTGGGTCGTGACACGTTTTTATGGTGGCCCATGCAGGTCGACGTTTCGCAAGACCAGCGAAACCGTGGTAGTACTTAAGTTAGTCGTACTACTGCAGGCCTGTGATTAGGACTATAAATAAGGACCTAAGGACTATCTTCGTAAGCTGAATTTGCGTCATTGGCTTCTATACTCGCCTTCAATTACTCTTATGCATCCTGTTTGAATCATTCTATTCGTCTAATGATCTCCTTTGTTTTCAGCTAATGGATCCACAGGACAGGAATAACGCTGCATGGAAACCCCACCGACTGTTGGCGGATTTTACACTTACGAGACTCCTCCGACTCAGGGAGGCCAGCTTACTCACCAGGGCGGACCGGCTCAACCACATATTCGAGGTTCGCAGGAATGACATTCCGCCCCCACCGCAGTTCCCTCCGCAGATGCCAGCACCAGCACCCATTCCTCTACCGGCACCAGCAGCTTATCCACCACCTGCGATGCACCCAGCACCAGCCGTGTATTCTACACCTATGATGCAGCAGGTTCCCTATACATACCCAGCACCAGCCATGCATCCAGCACCAGTAATGTACCCAGTACCTACTGTACATCCCGCGCCAGCGATGTACCCGGCACCTGCACTACCCCCGCCACCCGCATTGGACAATGTCACACTCCTCGGGATCATCCAGCAGGCTAACAAGTTTTGCGACACTCTGAGAGAGGCGCTGCAGATTCGAGATGCTCTCCGATAGCAACCGGGGAATCCCAAGCACTTCATGGACTTTAGGCCCATGCCATTCTATGGGACAGAGGGGATCATCTACGCTGACGAATGGCTGGAGAACGTGGAGAGGTATCTGAAGATGGCCTAAATTCCAGAAGATCTGAAGATAGAGTCAGTCAGTGGACAACTTTTTGACATTGTGCGGACATGGTACCAGGGCAAGCCCCATTTTTTGCCCCAGACGTCACTTGGGAGGAGTTCAAGCGTCTGTTCAAGAAGAAGTTCCACCCATATGTAGCGAGAGGCGCTAGTGAGCCAGTTCGAGCATCTGGAACAAGGCAACCACACCGTCGATGAGTACACAGCAGAGTTTTCTCGCCTCAGTCGATTTGCGGAGAACCTGATCAGCACCCCGGAAGACAAAGCTCGACGGTTCAGGAAGGGACTGTCACACGAGATTCGCTTGGCCATCGCCACCAGCCGAGCTACTACCTATGAGGAGATTCTGGAGGTCGCACAAGCAGTGGAAGAAGAACTAAATTACAGACCGAAGAGGAATCGAGAGACTTTCGGAGGAAACACAACCAACCTGCCCCGGCGAAGCGTCTCCAGTTCCAGCCGAAGACTTTTCAGCACCATCACCAGCAGCAGTTCCAGCCTGCTGGTAAAACTCCAGCATACCAGCAGAACCGGGTTCCAGCCCGAGCCCAAAACCAGCAGCCACAGAGACAGCTACAGCAGGCCCCGCACTGCACTCACTGCGGGAGGAACGGACACACTTGGGACGACTGCCGGAAGAGACTCGGAGCATGCTTATATTGTGGATCTCCATCGCATCAGCTAAAAGATTGCTTATTGATTCCTAAACGGACAGGACCCGAGACGGCACCGGCACAGAGAGGGCCAGCAGCATCTCAGCCACGAGGTCCTCCACTTCCCACTCAGCAGCAGCGTTTCGCTCACCAGCAGAGAGGCGCGCCACAGAAGGATCGAGCTTTTGTCATGGCCGTTGAGGAGCCAGACCCCACCCCGGACGTGATAGCAGGTTCCATACTTCTTGATTCTATTTCCGCTGTAGCTTTGTTTGATTCCGGTGCATCCATAGTTTTATCTCTGTAGCTTTCGTATTCAAGCATAGTATAGCGTCTGTATCTTTGGGTGGTAGTTGCAAAATTATGACTGGCGGAGGCATTATCCTAGTCAAGGATATTTGCATGAGGCAACGCATCACTTTGGAAGGAAGAGAGTTGCGCGCCAACTTACTCATAATGTTACTACCGAGCTTCGACATCGTCCTCGGTATGGATTGGTTGAGTAAGAATTTTGCCAGCATAGACTGCCTCCGAGGATGTGTTGTATTCAGTCCTCCGGAGGAACCGACATTCGAGTTCGCGAGAGGAGCAGTCAAGCAGCAGCACGAGCTATTTGCGGAGCTATGATCGAGGGAGAGGAGATCCCGCACCCCATTATCACAGAGTTCATAGACATCTTTCCTGAAGACTTGCCATGATTGCCACCAGATAGGGACATCGAGTTTGCTATTGATCTAGTGCCAGGCGCAGTACCGACAGCACAGCCGGTATATCGGATCAACAATAAGGAGGCCGAAGAATTAAAGAAGCAGATAGACAAATTGCTGGAAAAAGGGTTCATCAGGGAGAGTTCGTCGCCATGGGGCTCTCCTGTCCTTTTTGTACCGAAGAAGGATGGTACGGTGCGAATGTGCATCGACTACCGCACCTTAAACAATCTTACTATCAAGAACAAATACCCGCTGCCGAGGATAGACGATCTTTTCGATCAGTTGAGCGGCGCACGGGTATTCTCTAAGATAGATTTGAGGTCGGGCTACCATCAGTTGAAAGTGAAGAGGGAAGACATACCGAAGACTGCTTTCCGGACCAAGTACGGACAATATGAGTTCATGGTGATGCCATTCGGGTTGACTAATGCCCCGGCAGTCTTCATGAACTTGATGAACAAGGTATTCCATCCGTACCTCGATAAGTTTGTGGTGGTGTTTATCGATGACATACTATCTATTCGAAAACACCGGAGGAGCACGAGGAACATCTGAGGATCGTGCTAGAGACCCTCAGGAAGGAGAAGCTCTATGGGAAGCTCTCGAAATGTGAGTTCTTCTTGGACAAGGTAGAGTTTCTTGGTCATGTGGTGACAGGCGACGGTATATCCGTCGATCCGAAAAAGGTGACAGTAGTG
>JANAVB010010582.1:0-68218 GCA_029216955.1 Iris pallida
GGGCGTACAACGGTAAAACCAAGTATAGATTGTTATTTAATCGAAATATGTATATAATGGGAGTAAATTGTGAAACCGACTACAACACATGATTCTAACCAAAATAGAGAAAAAAAGTGGCATCGAATTGTGGAAATGGTACAAAAAACCATTTATAACCGAATATGAATCAACTGCTCGTAAAATGGTGAAACGAGTATAAATAATTGATGCTAACTGAAATACGGTACAGTACGAGCATACAATGATGAGAACGGGTATTAGATGGGTAATTATAACCGAAATATGGTATATAGTAGTCATGCAATGGTACAAAGAGTATAGATGGGTGATTCTAAAACAAAATATGGTGTAAATTGGGTTTACAACAGTGGAAACGAGATATGAGGGTTTTTATTTCGAAATATAGATAGAATGGGAGTAAATTAGTGAAACCGAGTACAAATGTATGATTCAACCGAAGTAATGTATCAAATGCTCATAAATGGTGAAAACGAGTATAAATCATTGATGCTAACTGAAATACGGTATAGTATGAGCATACAATGATGAGAACGAGTATTAGATGGGTAATTATAAGCGAAATATAGTATAAAGTTATCGTGCAATGGTAAAAACGAGTATAGATGGTTAATTCCAACAAAAATATGGTGTAAAATGGGCGTACAAGGGTGAAAACGAGTATAGGAGGTTATTTTAATCGAAATATGGTATTAAAATGTGAGTAAATTGGTGAAATCAGGTAGAAATGCGTGATTCTAAGAAAAATATGGTTAAAAAAGTGGCGTAGATTTGTGGAAACGAGTATAGAAATGTTATTTCTAACCGAAATAATGTATCAGATGCTCGTAGAATGGTGAAAACGAGTATAAATAATTGATTCTAACTGAAATACAGTATAGTATGAGAATACAATGATGAAAACAAATATTAGATGGGTAATTATAACCGAAATATAGTACAAAGTAGTCGTGCAATAGTAAAAACGAGTATAAATGGGTGATTCTAACGAAGTATGGTATAAAATGGGCATACAATGGTGAAAAGGAGTATAGGAGGGTTCTTTTGATCGAAATATGGTATAGAAATGGGAGTAAATTGGTCAAATCGGGTATAAATGCGTGATTCTAAGCAAAATATGGTAAAAGAAAGTTGCGTAGATTTGTGGGAATGAGTATAGAAATGTTATTTCTAACCGAAATAATGTATCAAATGCTCGTAGAATGGTAAAAATGAGTATAAGTAATTGATTCTAACTGAAATACGATATAGTATGAGAATAGAATGATAAAACGAGTATTAGATGGATAATTATAACCGAAATATAGTATAAAGTAGTCTTGCAATGCTAAAAATGAGTATAGATGGGTGATTCTAATGAAAATATAGTGTAAAATGGGCGTACAACGGTGAAAATGATATAGGAGGGTTATTTTAATCAAAATATGCTATAGAATTGGAGCAAATTGGTTAAATCGAGTACAAATGCATGATACTAACCAAAATATATAAAAAAAAAGTGGCGTGGATTTGTGGAAACGAGTATAGAAATGTTATTTCTAACCAAAATAATGTATCAAATGCTTGTAGAATGGTGAAAACAAGTATAACCAATTAATTCTAACAGAAATACGATATAGTATGAGCATACAATGATGAAAACGAGTATTAGATGGATAATTATAACGAAATATGATACAAAGTAGTCGTGCAATGCTAAAATCAAGTATCAATGGGTGATTCTAATGGAAGTATGGTATGAAATGGGCGTACAATGTTGAAAAAGAGTATAGATGGGTTATTTTAATCGAAATATGGTATAGAATGGAGTAAATTGGTAAAACCGACTACAATGCATTATTTTAACCAAAATATGATTAAAAAACTGGCGTCGAATTGTGGAAACGAGTATGGAAATGTTCTTTCTAACCAAAATAATGTATCAAATACTCGTACAATCGTGA
This sequence comes from Iris pallida, assembly GCA_029216955.1. Lineage (NCBI taxonomy): Eukaryota > Viridiplantae > Streptophyta > Magnoliopsida > Asparagales > Iridaceae > Iris > Iris pallida. Next base: position 1,965 of record JANAVB010010582.1, read on the forward strand.
AAACGAGTACAAATGCATGATTCTTACAGAAATATGGCAAAAATGTGGTGTAGATTTGTGGGAACTAGTATCGAAATGTTATTTCTAACCGAAATAATATATCAAATGTTCGTAGAATGGTGAAAACGAGTATAAATAATTGATTGTAACTGAAATATGGTATATTATGATAATACAATGATGAAAACGAGTATTAGATGGGTAATTATAACCGAAATTTAGTATAAAGTAGTCCTGCAATGCTAAAAACGGGTATAGATGGGTGATTCGAACGAAAAAGAGTGTAAAAAGGGCGTACAATGGTGAAAACGATTATAGGAAGATTATTTTAATTGAAATATAGTATAAAATGGGAGCAAATTGGTGAAACTGAGTATAAATGCAAGATTTTAACCAAAATATGGTAAAAAAAAGTGAAAATGAGTATTAGATGAGTAATTATAAGGAAATATAATATAAAAATGGGTATAAAAATGCATGATTCTAACCAAAATATGGTTAAAAAGTGGCGTTAGAATTGTAGAAATGGGTATAAAAATGTTATTTCTAACCGAAATAATGTATCAAATGCTCGTAGAATGGTGAAAACGAGTATAACTAATTATCTAACTGAAATAAGTACAGTATGGACATACAATGACGAAACGAGTATTATATGGATAATTATAATGAAATATGGTATAAAGTAGTCGTGTAATGGTAATAACGAGTATAAATGGGTGATTCTAACGAAAGTATGGTATGCAATGGGCGTACAATGGTAAAAACGAGTATAGATAGGTTATTTTAATCCAAATATGACATAGAATGGGTGTAAATTGGTGAAACCGAGTACAAATACATGATTCTAACCAAAATATGGTAAAAAAATTGGCGTTGATTTGTGTAAACGAGTATAGAAATGTTATTTCTAACTGAAATAATGTATCAAATGCTCGTAGAAACGGTAAAAACGAGTATAACTAGTTGATTCTAGCTGAAATATGATATAGTATGAGCATACAATGACGAGACGAGTATTAGATGGATAATTAAAATGAAATATGGTATAAAGTAGTCGTGCAATGGTAAAAAACGAGTATAAATGGGTAATTCTAACGGAAGTATGGTATGAAATGGGCATACAACGTTAAAAACGAGTATAGATGGGTTATTTTAATCGAAATATGGTATACAATGGAAGTAAATTGGTGAAAATCGACTACAAATGCATGATTCTAACCAAAATATGATTAAAAAAGTGGCATTGAATTGTGGAAACGAGTACGAAAATGTTATTTCTAACCAAAATAATGTATCAAATACTCGTACAATGGTGAAAACGAGTACAAATACATGATTCTTACCAAATTTGGTAAAAATATTTCGTAGATTTGTGGGAACTAGTATAGAAATGCTATTTCTAACCGAAATAATATCAAATGCTCGTAGAATGGTGAAAACGAGTATAAATAATTGATTTGTAACTGAAATATGGTATATTATGAGAATACCATGATGAAAATGAGTATTAGATGGATAATTACAACCGAATTTAGTCTAAAATAGTCCTATAATGCTAAAAACGAGTATAGATGGGTGATTCGAACGAAAAAGAGTGTAAAAAGGGCGTACAACGGTGAAAACAAGTATAGGAGGGTTATTTTAATTGAAATATAGTAGAAAATGGGAGCAAATTGGTGAAAACGAGTATAAATGCAGGATTTTAACCAAAATATGGTAAAAAGAAAAATGAGTATTAGATGAGTAATTGTAACAAAATATAATATAAAATGGGGATAAAAATGCATGATTCTAACCAATATATGGTAAAAAAGTGGCGTATAATTGTGAAAATGGGTATAAAAATGTTATTTCTAACCGAAATAATGTATCAAATGCTTGTAGAATGGTGAAAAACGTGTATAACTAATTGATTCTAACTGAAATACAGTACAATATGAGCATACATTGACGAACGAGTATTATATGGGTAATTATAATGAAATATGGTATAAAGTAGTCTTGTAATGGTAAAAACGAGTATAAATGGGTGATTCTAACGAAAGTATGGTATGAAATGGGCGTACAATGATGAAAACGAGTATATATGGGTTATTTTAATCAAAATATGGTATAGAATGGGAGTAAATTGGTGAAACCGAGTACAAATACATTATTCTAACCAAAATATGGTAAAAAGTGGCGTTGATTTGTGGAAACGAGTATAGAAATGTTATTTCTAACCGAAATAATGTATCAAATGCTCGTAGAATGGTAAAAACGAGTATAACTAGTTGATTCTAACTAAAATACGATATACTATGAGCATACAATGATGAAAACGAGTATAAGATCGGTAATTATAACGAAATATGGTGTAAAGTAGTCGTACAATGGTAAAAACAAGTATAAATGGGTAATTTTAATGGAAGTATGGTATGAGATAGGCATACAACGGTGAAAACGAGTATAGATGGATTACTTTAATCGAAATATGGTATAGAATATGAGTAAATTGGTGAAACCGACTATAAATGCATGATTCTAGCTAAAATATGATAAAAAAATGGCATCGAATTGTGGAAACACGAATTAAAATATAATATCTAACCGAAATAGTTTATCAAATGCTCGTAAAATGGTGAAAACGAGTATAAATAATTGATGCTAACTGAAATACGGTACAATATGAGCATACAGTGTTGAGAACGAGTATTATGTGGGTAACCACAACCGAAATATGGTATAAAGTAGTCGTACATTGGTATTAACGACTATAGATGGGTGATTCTAACGAAAATATGTATCAAATGCTCATAGAATGGTGAAAACGTGTATAAATAATTGATTCTAACTGAAATATTATACAGCACGAGCATACAATGATGAAATCTAGTATAAAATTGTTAATTATAACCAAAATATGGTATAAAGTAGTCATGCAATGCAATGATAAAAACGAGCATAAATGGGTGATTCTAACAAAAATATGGTGTAAAATGGGCGTACAACGGTAAAAACGAGTATAGGAGGGTTATTTTTGTTAGTCCTGTTGCGTGATTTTAAGATAAAAAATAGAGTTTTGGCAACACTTCGAAAAAGATGCACAAATAAGATCCCGAAGTATTCCGAGATACGAAACCAACTGTAACACTTCGAAGAAGGCACAAGTTAATTACATAGCAGCAGCGACGAATGCCCACAAAAAGTTTCTAACGAAAATATGGTACAATGTTTAAAACCGAGTATAGAATGGTGATTCTAACAAAAATAAGGTGTAAAATGGGCGTACAATAGTGAAAACGAGTACAGATGGGTTATTCTAGTCAAATATGGTATAAAATAGGAGTAAATTGGTGAAACTGAGTACAAATGCGTGATTCTAACGAAAATATGGTAAAAAGGTGACATAGAATTGTGGAAACGTATATAAACATATAATTTCTAACATAAATAATATATCAAAAGCTCATAGAATGGTGAAAACGAGTATAATTAATTGATTCTAACTGAAATACGTTATAGTATGAGCATACAATAATGAAAATGGTATTACATGGCTAATTACAACCGAAATATGGCATAAAGTAGTCGTGCAATGCTATAAACCGAGTATAGATGGGTGATCCTAACGGAAATATGGTATCAAAATGGGCGTCCAATGGTGAAAATGAGTATAGATGGGTTATTCTAATCGAAATATGGTATAGAATGTGAGTAAATTGGTGAAACCAAGTACAAATTCATGATTCTAACAAAAATATGGTAAAAAAGTGTAATAGAATTGTGGAAAAGGATAAACAAAATATAATTTCTAATCGAAATAATGTATCTAATGCTCGTACAATGGTGAAAGCGAGTATAAAAAATTGTTTCTAACTGAAATATGCTATAGTATGAGCATACAATGAAAAAAACGAGTACTAAATGGATAATTATGGCCAAAATATGGTATAAAGTAGTCGTGCAATGTTAAAAACGATTATAGATGGGAAACGAAAATATGGTGTAAAATAGGCGTACAATGGTGAAAACGAGTAGAGATAGATGATGCTAATCGAAATATGGTATAGAATACGAGTAAGTTGGTAAAATGAGTACAAATGCGCATTCTAAGCAAAATATGGTAAAAAGGTCGTATAGTTGTGGAAACGAGAATAAAAATAAAATTTTTAACGAAATAATGTATTAAATGCTCGTTGAATGGTGTAAACGAGTATAAATAATTGATTCTAATTGAAATAGAATATATTATGAGCATACAATAATGAATAGATGGGTAACTATAATCGAAATATGGTATAAAGTAGTCCTACAATGGTAAAAACAAGTTTAGATGGGTAATTCTAACGGAAATATGGTGTAGAATGGGCATAAAACGGTGAAAACGAGTATAAATGGTTTATTGTAATCGAAATATGGTATAGAATGGATGTAGATTGATGAAACCGAGTACAAATACATGATTCAAACCAAAATATAGTAAAAAAAGTGACGTAGGTTTGTGGAAGCAAGTTTTAAAATATTATTTCTAACCAGGATAATGAATAAAATGCTCGTAAAATGGTGAAAATGAATATAAATAATTGAATATAACTGAAATACAGTATAGTATGAGCATAAAATAACGAAAACGAGTATTAGATGGATAATCATAACCAAAATACGGTATAAAGTAGTCGTGTAATGGTAAAAACGAATATAGATGGGTGATTCCAACGGAAATATGGTGTAAATAGGCATACAATAGTGAAATCGAGTATGGATGGGTGATTCAAATCGAAATATAGTATAGAATGGGAGTAAATAGGTAAAACCGAGTACAAATGCATGATTCTAACAAAAAATGATACTGGTGTAGAATTATGGAAACGGGTATAAAAAAATGTATCCAACCAAAATAATGTATCAAATGTTCGTAGAATGGTGAAAATGAGTATAACTCATTGATTATAATTGAAATACGGTATAGTATGAGCATACAATGATGAAACCAAGTATTATATATGTAACTTTAACCGAAATATGATATTAAGTGGTCACGCAATGGGAAAAAAATGAGTATAGATCGGTGATTCTAATAGAAATATGTTATAAAATAGGCGTACAACGGTGAAAACGAGTATAGATGGGTTATTCTAATCGAAATATGGTATAGAATGGGAGTAAATTGGTAAAATCGAGTACAAATACGTGATTCAAACCAAAATATGGTAAAAAAAAGTGACGTAAGATTGTGGAAATGGGTATAAATATATAATTTCAAACCGAAATAATGTATCTAATGCTCGTACAATGGTGAAAGCGAGTATAAACAATTGATACTAACTGAAATACGATATAGTATGAGCGTACGTTGAAGAAAATGAGTATCAGAAGGGTAATTATAACAAAATTTTGGTTTAAAGTAGTCGTATAATTGTAAAAAACGAGTATAGATGGTTGATTATAACGAAAATACGGTGTAAAAAGGCCATACAATGGTGAAAACAAGTATAGATGGGTCATTCTAATTGTAATATCATATAAAATGGGAGTAAATAGGTGAAACCGAGTACAAATGCGTGATTCTAACCCGAAAATAATAAAAATCGGTGTAGAATTGTAGAAAAGGGTATAAAAATGTAATCCCAACCAGAATAATGTATCAAATGTTCGTAGAATGGTGTAAACGAGTATAACTCATTGATTTTAACTGAAATACGATAGTATGCGCGTACAATGATGAAAATGAGCATTATATGGGTAAATATAACCGAAATATGATTCTAATCAAAATATGGTGTAGAATGGGTGTAAATTGGAGAAACCGAGCACAAAGGGGTGATTCTAACCCAAACATTATAAAAATATGGCGTAGATTTGTGGAAACGAGTATAGAAATATAATTTCTAACCAAAATAATGTATCAAATGCTCGTAGGATGGTGTAAACGTGTATAAATGATTGATTCTAATCGAAATATGGTATAGATTGGGGTAAAGTGGAGAAACAGGGTACAAATACGTTATTCAGACCAAAATATATTAAAAATGTGGCATAGAATAGTGGAAACAGGTACAAAAATATAATTTCTAACTGGAGTAATGTTTCAAATGCGCATAAAATGGTCAAAACGAGTATAAATAATTGATTCTAACTTAAATATGTTATAGTATGAGCATACAATGATGAAAACGAGTATTAGATGGATAATAACAACCAAAATATGGTACAAAGTAGTCGTGCAATGGTAAAAATGAGTATGGATGGGTGATTCTAACAAAAATATGGTGTACAATGGGCGTATAACGGTGAAAACAAGTATAGATGGGTTATTCTAATCGAAATATGGTATAAAATGGGAGTAAATTGGTGAAACCTAGTATAAATGCATGATTCAAACCAAAATATGGTAAAGAAAATGGCATAGAATTGTGGAAACGATTATAACAATATAATTTCTAACCGAACTAATGTTTCAAATGCTTGTAGAATGGTGAAAACGAGTATAAATCATTGAGTCTAACTGAAATACGGTATAGTGTGAATATATAATGATGAAAACGAGTATTATATGGATAACTATAACCAAAATATTGTATAAAGTAGTCGTACAATGGTAAAAACCGAATATAGATGGGTGATTCTAACAGAAGTATGGTGTAAAATGGGCATACAATAGTGAAAACGAGTATAGATGGGTTATTCTAATGGAAATATGGTATAAAATAGGAGTAAATTGGTGAAACGAGTACAAATGCGTGATTCTAACAAAAATATAGTAAAAAGTGACGTCGAATAATTTCTAACAGAAATAATGTTTCAAATGCTCGTAGAATGGTGAAAATGAGTATAAATAATTGAATCTAACTGAAATATGATATCGTATGAGCATACAATGTTGAAAACGACTACTATATGGGTAATTATAACCGAAATATGGTATCAAGTAGTCGTGCAATGGTAAAAACCGAGTATATATGGGTGATTCTAACGAAAATATGATGTAAAATGGAAGTACAATAGTGAAAGCGAGTATAGATGGGTGATCCTAATCGAATTATGGTATAGAATAAGAATGAATTGATGAAACCGAGTACAAATGCATTATTCCAACCAAAATATGGTAAAAAAGTAATGTAGAATTGTGGAAACGGGTATAAAAATATAATTTCTAATAGAAATAATGTATCAAATGCTCGTAGAATGGTAAAAACGAGTATAAATAATTGATTCTAACTGAAATGTGATATAGTATGAGCATACAATTAAGAAAACGAGTAGTAGATGGATAATTATAACCGAAGTATGGTATAAAGTAGTCGTGCAATGGTAAAAATGAGCATAGATGGATGATTCTAACGGAAGCATGGTCTAAAATGGGCGTACATTGGTGAAAACTAGTATAGATGGGTGATTCTAATCGAAATATAGTATAGAATGGGAGTAAATTGGTGGGACCTAGTACAAATTCGTGATTCTAACAAAAATATGGTAAAAAAGTGGCGTAGAATTGTTGAAACACATAAAAGTATAATTTCTAACCGACATAATATATCGAATGCTCGTACAATGGTAAAAACGAGCATAAATGATTGTTTCTAACTTAAATATGGTAATGTATGAGCGTACAACGATAAAAACGAGTATTAGATGGTATAAAGTAGTCTTGCAATGGTAAAAATGAGTATAGATGGATGATTATAATGAAAATATGGTGTAACATGGGTTTACAACGGTGAAAACGAGTATAGATGGGTTATCCTAATCGAAATATAGTATAGAATGGGAGTAAACTGGTGAAACCGAGTTCAAATGCATGATTCAAACAAAAATATGGTAAAAAACGAGTATAAATAATTGATTCTAAATTAAATATGGTGAAAATGAGTATAAAAATGAGTATTAGATGAAAACGAGTATAAAAACGAGTATAGAAATATAATTTCTAACAGAAATAATGTATCAAATGCTCGTAGAATGGTGAAAACGAGTATAAATAATTGATTCTAACTTAAATATGGTAAAGTATGAGCGTATAATGATGAAAACGAGTATTAGATGGATAATTATAACTAAAATATGGTATAAAGTAGTTGTTCAATGGTAAAACGACTATAGTTGGGTGGTTCTAACGAAAATATAGTGTAAAATGGGCGTACTATGGTGAAAACGAGCATAGATGATGACTCTAATCAAATTATGGTATAGAATAGGAGTAAATTGGTGAAACCGGGTACAAATGAGTGTTTCTAAACAAAATATGGTAAAAATGTGGCATAGAATAGTGGAAACGGGTATAAAAATGAATTTATAACTCAAATAATCTATCAAATGCTCGTTGAATGGTGAAAATGAGTATAAATAATTGATTCTAACTGAAATACGGTATAGTATGAGCAAATAATAATGAAAACGAGTACAAGATAGAAAATTATAATTGTAATATGGTATAAAGTAGTCATGCAATGGTAAAAACCGAGTATAGATGGATGATTCTAGCAGAAATATAGTATAAAATGAACGTACAATGGTTAAAACAAGTATAGATGGGTGATTCTAATCGAAATATGGTATTAAATGGGAGTAAATGGGTGAAAGCAATTACAAAGCGTAATTCTAACCGTATCTTGTATCAAATGCTCGTACAATGGTGAAAACAAGTTTAAATAATTGATTCTAACTGAAATACGGTATAGTATGGGCATCCAATGATGAAAACGAGTATTAGATGGGTAATTATAACCAAAATATGGTATAAAGTAGTCGTGCAAAGGTAAAAATGAGTATAGATGGGTGATTCTAACGGAACTATGGTATAATATGGGCGTATAATGGTGAAAACAAGTATAGATAAATTATTCTAATCGAGTTCAAATGCATGATTTAAACCAAAATATGGTAAAAAAATTATCGTAGAATTGTGGAAACGTGTATAAAAATATAATTTCTAACTGAAATAATGTATCAAATGCTCGTAGAATGGTGAAAACGAGTATAAATCATTGATTCTAACTGAAATATGATATATGAACATACAATGACGAAAACGAGTATTATATGGGTAACTACAACTGAAATATGGTAGAAAGTAGTCGTGCAATATTAAAAACCAAGTATATATGAGTGATTCTAACGGAAAGATGGTATAAATTGTACGTACAATAGTAAAAACGAGTATAGATGGATTATTCTAATTGAAATATGGTATCGAATGGGAGCAAATTGGTGAAGCCGAGTACAAATGCATTATTCTAACCAAAATAAGGTAGAAAAGTGACGTAGAATTGTGGAAACGGGTGTAAAAATATAATTTTTATCCGAAATAATGAATCAAATGCTCGTAGAATGGTGAAAACGAGTATAAGTCATTGATTCTAACTGAAATACGGTATAGTATGAATATACAATGATAAAAATGACTATTATATAGGGTAACTACAACCGAAATATGGTAGAAAGTAGTCGTACAATGTTAAAAACTGAGTATAGTTGGGTGATTCTAAAGAAAATATGGTATAAAATGGGCGTACAATAGCGAAAACGAGTATAGATGGATTACTCTAATCGAAATATGGTATAGAATGGGTGTAAATTGGTGAAACCGAGTACAAATATGTGATTCTAACCAAAATATGGTAAAAAAGTGACGTAAAATTATGAAAACAGAAATAAAAATATAATTTCTAAACGAAATAATGTATCAAATACTCGTAGAATGGTGAGAACGAGTGTCAATCATTGGTTCTAACTGAAATACAGTATAGTATGAATAATGAAAACGAGTATTCTATGGATAACTAAAACTAAAATATGGTATAAAGTACTCGTGCAATGGTAAAAACCGAGTATAGATGGGTATTCTAACAGAAGTATAGTATAAAATGGGTGTACAATAGTGAAAATGAGTATAGATGGGTTATTCTAATCGAAATATAGTATAGAATGGGAGCAAATTGGTGAAATCGAGGACAAATGCGTGATTCTAACCAAAATATAGTAAAAAAAAGTGATGTCGAATTGTGGAAACAGGTATCAAAATATAATTTCTAACAGAAATAATGTATCAAATGCTCGTAGAATGGTGAAAGCGAGTATAAATAATTGATTCTAACTGAAATATGCTATAGTATGAGCATACAATAACGAAAACGAGTAATAAATGGGTAATTATAGCCAAAATATGGTATAAAGTAGTCGTACAATGTTAAAAACGATTATAGATGGGAAACGAAAATATGGTGTAAAATAGGCGTACAATGGTGAAAACGAGTATAGATAGATGATGTTAATCGAAATAGGGTATAGAATACGAGTAAGTTGGTGAAACGAGTACAAATGCTCATTCTAAGCAAAATATGGTAAAAAGGGCGTATAATTGTAGAAACGAGAATAAAAATATTATTTTTAACGAAATAATGTATTAAATGCTCATCGAATGGTGAAAACGAGTATAAATAATTGATTCTAACTGAAATACAATATATTATGAGGATACAATAATGAATAGATGGGTAACTATAACCGAAATATGGTATAAAGTAGTCGTACAATGGTAAAAACGAGTTTAGATGGGTAATTCTAACGGAAATATGGTGTAAAATGGGCATAAAACGGTGAAAACGAGTATAAATGGTTTATTGTAATCGAAATATGGTATAGAATGGATGTAAATTGATGAAACCGAGTACAAATACATGATTCAAACCAAAATATAGTAAAAAAAGTGACGTAGGTTTATAGAAGCAAGTTTTAAAATATTATTTCTAACCAAGATAATGAATAAAATGCTCGTAAAATGGTGAAAACGAGTATAAATAATTGAATATAAATGAAATACGGTATAATATGAGGATACAATAACGAAAATAAGTATTAGATGGGTAATTATAACCAAAATATGGTATAAAGTAGTCGTGCAATGGTAAAAACGAGTATAGATGGGTGATTCCAACGAAAATGTGGTGTAAATGGGCGTATAATAGTGAAATCGAGTATGGATGGGTGATTCTAATCGAAATATAGTATAGAATGGGAGTAAATAGGTGAAACCGAGTACAAATGCATGATTCTAACAAAAAAATGATACTGGTGTAGAATTATGGAAACAGGTATAAAAGATGTATCCAACCAAAATAATGTATCAAATGTTCGTAGAATGGTGAAAACGAGTATAACTCATTGATTCTAACTGAAATACGGTATAGTATGAGCATACATTGATGATAACAAGTATTATATATGTAAATATAACCGAAATATGATATTAAGTGGTCACGCAATGGAAAAAAATGAGTATAGATGGGTGATTCTAATAGAAATATGGTGTAAAATGGGCGTACAACGGTGAAAACGAGTATAGATGGGTGATTCTAATCGAAATATGGTATAGAATGGGAGTAAATTGGTAAAACCAAGTACAAATGCGTGATTCAAACCGAAATATGGTAAAAAAAGTGGCGTAAGATTGTGGAAATGGGTATAAAAATATAATTTCTAACCGAAATAATGTATCTAATGCTCGTATAATAGTGAAAGCGAGTATAAACAATTGATTCTAACTGAAATACGGTATAGTATGAGCGTACGTTGATGAAAACGAGTATTAGAGGGGAAATTATTACAAAATTTTGGTTTAAAGTAGTCGTCTAATTGTAAAAACGAGTATAGATGGGTGATTATAACGAAAATACGGTGTAAAAAGTCCATACATTGGTGAAAACAAGTATAGATGGGTCATTCTAATTGTAATATCCTATAAAATGGGAGTAAATAGGTGAAACCGAGTACAAATGCGTGATTCTAACCCAAAAATAATAAAAATCGGTGTATAATTGTAGAAAGGGTATAAAAAATGTAATCCCAACCAGAATAATTATCAAATGTTCGTAGAATGGTGTAAACGAGTATAACTCATTGATTTTAACTGAAATACAATAGTATGAGCATACAATGATGAAAACGAGCATTATATGGGTAAATATAACCAAAATATGATTCTAATCGAAATATGGTGTAGAATGGGAGTAAAATAGAGAAACCGAGCACAAAGGCGTGATTCTAACCCAAATATTATAAAAATATGGCGTAGATTTGTGGAAACGAGTATAGAAATATAATTCCTAACCAAAATAATGTATCAAATGCTCGTAGGATGGTGGAAACGTGTATAAATGATTGATTCTAATCGAAATATGGTATAGAATGGGAGTAAATTTGAGAAACCGGGTACAAATGCGTTATTCAAACCAAAATATATCAAAAAAGTGGCGTAGAATAGTGGGAACAGGTATAAAAATATAATTTCTAACTGGAATAATGTATCAAATACGTATAAAATGGTCAAAACGAGTATAAATAATTGATTCTCACTGAAATATGTTATAGTATGAGCATACAATGATGAAAACGAGTATTAGATGGGTAATAACAACCAAAATATGGAACAAAGTAGTCGTACAATGGTAAAAATGAGTATAGATGGGTGATTCTAACAAAAATATGGTGTAAAATGGGCATATAACAGTGAAAATGAGTATAGATTGGTTATTCTAATCGAAATATGGTATAAAATGGGAGTAAATTGGTGAAACCGAGTACAAGTGCATGATTCAAACCAAAATATGGTAAAGAAAATGGCGTAGAATTGTGGAAACGCATATAACAATATAATTTCTAACCGAACTAATGTATAAAATGCTTGTAGAATGGTAAAAACGAGTATAAATTATTGAGTCTAACTGAAATACGGTATAGTGTGAACATACAATGATGAAAACGAGTATTATATGGATAACTATAACCAAAATATGGTATAAAGTAGTCGTGCAATGGTAAAAACCGAATATAGATGGATGATTCTAATGGAAGTATGGTGTAAAATGGGCATACAATAGTGAAAACAAGTATAGATGGGTTATTCTAATGGAAATATGGTATAAAATGGTAGTAAATTGGTGTAACAAGTACAAATGCGTGATTCTAACAAAAATATAGTAAAAAAAGTGACGTCGAATAATTTCTAACAGAAATAATGTATCAAATGCTCGTAGAATGGTGAAAACGAGTATAAATAATTGAATCTAATTGAAATATGATATAGTATGAGCATACAATAATGAAAATGAGTACTATATGGGTAATTATAACCGAAATATGGTATCAAGTAGTCGTGCAATGGTGAAAACCGAGTATATATGGGTGATTCTAACGAAAATATGATATAAAATGGAAGTACTGTCATGACCCGCACCCTGATTAGGTGCACGAACATGTGGTTACGTCCATCCTACGTCGCAGAATCGACGGTAAAATGCTGTATAGGTCATCTATAAAAACTATACTAAACAGTAATAAGGTACCTGTACAGTATATACACTTCGAATGGAGGTGACATAGCAAATACAGTCTCAATCACAAGATAAAACTAAGGTAGATAGCACGGAAAAGAAATATGATGGATGTGAAAACAGGAAATAAGTTCAACATCCAACACCACTAGAGAGAAACAAACAACATCACAGAGTCACAAAATATAAATATAAGCTACTACAGTCTAAAATAAAAGCTGGATCGCAGTCCAGGCAAACCTAACTAAGCTACTACTCTGGGTATGCAAGGTCTAGTGGCTCAACTAATAGGCCACAGTCTTGGCCTAAGTCTCCATCTGTCTCAACCCTATAGTAGGTCGAGCAGCCTGTCTCAAAAACATCTGTAATATATCAACGGTATCCTGTTAGGAAAATGAGCAAGTACAAACACTAACAGCAGTTCCATATGAATTGACAAAATCTAAAAGAGACAGTATAATAAAATATAAGACAAAGATATGGGATGACTTGGGAGCTATTCGAAAGCCGAGTTACAACCCGTAAACCAAACAAGGACCGGAGTTGTAACCCTTCTCCCGAACAGAACCTAGACTCTAATCAACGTATAGCATAAGAGCATGTAGAATATGTGAAATACGAGACAAAATCAACATAAAATATATATCAAGATGTGAGTACTGAATAAGACGACAATATATATATATATATATATATATATATATATATATATATATATATATATATATATATGATGACTTGGAAACTATTCGGAAGCCGAGTTACAACCCTTAAACCAAACAAGGACCGGGGCTGTAACCCTTCTCCCGAACAGAACTTAGCCTCCTATGATAAATAAATATAAAAATGTGACTTGAATTATTAGAGCGTTATGTGATCGGCTTGGAAAATGTTACGGGACAGGCTATCCACTTGGCCCGACAATCACATAAAAATCTGGAAAGGGTCATGCCGGCCAACCTGGATAACGAGCACATGAATAAGATCTCGCTACACCCTACGTGAGGTGAGAGTGGCACAAGCACATGAATATAGTGAGATGAGGCTTTGATCACATAGCCCCTAATAATTCTCTACTCCCGAATAGTATAATAGATCTGGACATGACACGTCATGACACGGGATTCAAAAGCAGGGGGCCAGCCTACTCCCAAATTGATGTCTATACAGTACAAGAAATAAAAAATATCGCATACCAATATACCAAAAAAGTTCAGGAATAACATCTCATGTCATGATCCAACATATACTAGTCTGTGAACTATCGTGACTGGAAATCGAGTAAGACACTACAACTGAATCAGATATAGCAGATATCAAGATAATGAAAACTATCAGTAAATGTACTCGCCTGTGGTCCTAAGCTGATAAGGTGAACAAATTCTCAGAGTAATCACAGACCTAAAGATGAGATACCATGAGTCAACAGGGTTTAATAATGAAAGAAAAGCTAATCTAGTCATGATATACAAGTCTAAGTCAAAACTAGGTTAAACTAAGTCGCACCAAGCTAAACTAGGTCTTACTGAGCCAAACTAGGTCACACTAGGACAACCAGGGTCAAACAAGGTCACAGGAAGTCAATCCAGGTCAAAGTAGGTCAATCTGGGTTAAGAGTTGACTTACAGTTGACTTTTGGTCAAAAAGTCAACTCTGGTCAACACTGAGTCAACTCTGGGTCAACCCTAGGTCAAACTAGTCAAATATTGACTAACAGTTGACTTTCAGTCAACTGGTCAACTCTGGTTTGATTTTGGGTCGATTCTAAGGCAAGCGTTGACTTGAAGTTTATAGGTCCTAAAAATCAAGTTGCACCCATCAACAAAGTCATAAAACTCAAATTATGCATCCTTCAAGTGAACTGCACAGAAGACAGATTGTGCAATAATTCGATTGTACAGGCTGAACTGCGGACTCATCCAAGTGCACAAGCTGACGTGGCCTCGTCATCATTACCTGACAGAGAATTAGATCTTCTGACAACTGACAACACGAAGAACGAGGAAACTGTTCGTTTATCGTACAGCACAGCGCTCGAAGACAGCTGTACATACAGCACAATCTGCCAGACTCTCTGCAGTGCGGTCCATCACAGTACGGTCCATCCCAGCATAATCCGAAGCCAGCACAATTCAGTTGGCGCACTCCATCAATACAACTGACAAAGTACACGTAGCCTTCATGCCATCAACGACTCATTACGTGGTAACCGTTTGTACATGATCATGCGTATTTCAATCAAATAATGCCATGTGTTCAATACAGTTAGCCCACGATCAAATAACTGCCAGCGCAGTCTGATGTCTGCACGGTCCAATGTAGCGCAATCCATCTTGCTCAGTCCAGAATAACTAAAAAGTAGTTATTTTCAGAACTCTATAAATAGAGTTTCAAGTCCTTCCTAGAGGGGGATCATACACGTATACAGAGATCAGAAATCATCACCAGAGATCAGGAGTTCTTGCCAAACTGCTGCTGCAATCTTCAGAGGCTACCGTCTTCAAAGTTCACATCGTCCAAGGGATAAAGCGATCGTCTTCAGATCGGATTCCTATAGTTGTACTTTTCCAGAATTCTTGTAATCTTCTTTACAAAGTTTGTTGAAATAAAGATCAACTTTTGTTTTTGCAAATTTGCAAAAACAAAAGTTGATCTTTATTTCAACAAACTTTGTAAAGAAGATTACAAGAATTCTGGGAAAGTACAACTATAGGAATCCGATCTGAAGACGATCGCTTTATCCCTTGGACGATGTGAACTTTGAAGACGGTAGCCTCTGAAGATTGCAGCAGCACTTTGGCAAGAACTCCTGATCTCTGGTGATGATTTCTGATCTCTGTATGCGTGTATGATCCCCCTCTAGGAAGGACTTGAAACTCTATTTATATAGTTCTGGAAAAAACTACTTTTTTGTTATTCTGGACTGCGCAAGATGGATTGCACTGCATTGGACCGCACAGACATCAGACTGCGCTGGCAGTTATTTGATCATGGGCCAACTGTATTGGACATATGGCACTATTTGATTGAAAAGTGTATGATCGTGTACAGACGGTTACCACATAATGAGTTATTGATGGCATGAAGGCCACGTGTACTTTGTTAGTTGTATTGATGGAGTGCGCCAACTGAATTGCGCTGGCTTCGAATTGCGCTGGGATGGACCGCACTGCAGAGAGTCTGGCAGATTGTGTGCATGTACAGCTGTCCTCGAGCGCTGTGCTGCACGATAAACGAACAGTTTCCTCGTTCTCTGTGCTGTCAGTTGTCAGAAGATCTAATTCTCTGTCAGGTAATGATGATGATGCCACGTCAGCTTGTGCACTTAGATGAGTGCGCAGTTTAGCCTGCACCGAATTGTTGTGCAATCTGTTTTCTGTGCAGTTCACTTGAAGGATGTATAATTTGAGTTTTATGACTTTGTTGATGGGTGCAACTTGATTTTTAGGACCTACAAGACCCCCTTCAAAGTTTTCGAAGTTTAAAAATAGTCAAAGCTTCGAAATACTTTGAATTTTGATTTTTAAATCAAGTTGCGCATATGATGACCTGTCTGCACAATCGGAGGAATTAGCCCCTGTTGATTCGGCGCAATCTGTGGAGTTTGTTTATTTTGGAAAACTATAAATAGTTCTCAGTTTTCTCTCTACCATTCTTTACTTGCTTTCAAACTTTCGAAAGAGAAAACTTCCCGAGCTTTTCTGACTCTTCTTCTTCTTTCCGTCGATCTCAATGGCTCCAAAGCGCTCCACCGTCGAGAAAGGAAAGGCCCCCGCCGAGTCTTCGGCTCGGGCTGCGCCGCGCCCTTCTCGTCATGAAGTTGCTCACCCAACATTGCAAGGTAGTAAACCCGATCGAAAGACCCTTTTTAGGGTTCTTTAACACTGTTGATCCTTCAAACCTGTCTCTTTTTAGAGATTTGGTCACATTACGCCGCCCTGTTTAGGGTTTTGGTTGCAAAAACCCAATAGTCTTCATTTTTATGAAGACTATTTTCTTGCGCAATTGGTTAGAACGCGCTGGCAAAAGTCAGCGCAGTCTGCTGATTTGCGCGAGGCTGTCCAGCGCAAACTGATGCTTTGCACAAGTTATTCAGCACAATCTAATGGCTTGCGCAAGTGGATGAGTTGGCACCACTGGACAGTTTGTGCATAGAAGCTATTATTGCACAATCTGAGGCTTGCATAATCTGATGCTTGTGCAATCTGATGCTTGCGCAATTTGCTGACAGAATCTTTGATTTTACTTGTACTGAATTCTATTTTTCTATTTGATGCAGTTAACATCAGAGAAGACCCAGAGTATGAAATATTTGCAGGGTCCCTTGCTGAGCCAAAATTTAAAGAAGATTTGTCCCATGTGCTTTTTCCATAATATGCTCTGCCATCCTCCCGCCAAGCCATCTTGGTAGCTCAGGACAATGAGACTTTGTTAAGTCTGATGAATGGGCAGCCCCTGCAGTCTGCCGATGCCATTACCCACAAGAAAGCCATGTTCTTATTTGGCGAAGCTAACGACAAGAGTTCTTAGCCAAGACCCCGTGTTGAGCAGAGACTCTTCCAAAGAAAGGAAAAATTAATCCTATTACTGGATATTGCCAGATGCCTCCCTCTGGCCCGCTATGCCCATGCAAGCCATCCTAGGAGGATGAACTGGGACATCACTCCCCTCCAGCAGGCAAGGACATAAAAGATTTGTGTCAAGAAAGGCCCAAACAACAGAGATATGTTCTATAGCTCATCTGAGCATCATTGTACTTTACTAAGAGGGTTGAAGCCAGGCTCCATCCCTCCAGAGAACTCTTCTTTGCTGGTGCCGGTGAGGACACCAATCTTTGCTAATGAATATGCAAAGGCTGAGGGCAGATACCCGGATCAGGATATCCGGCTGACAGGTCTGGTGAACCAAGACAACAGAAGGTGGAACTGCAAAGCCAACTGGATATTGGCTCAGTTCGAGGACAAGCTTAAGGAGATCAAACTATATCATGCGGTATATGCTGCCGTGTATGGATTCCACCCAAACCCTCATCTGTTTCTGGCCTTGGCTGAGAGGTATAATTATAGAACAGGGATATTCATGACGCCCTGCGGGGAGATTGGATTAGCCTTCCATGAGATGAAGTACGTCTCATGCCTACCAACGGGAGACTTCCCTTATGAGGAGTACGTTCCAACAAATGATGAGTTAGACTACGTCGAGAAAATGCAGAGATGGTGGCAGTTTTCGATGAACTACTGTGCCATTACAACATATGCTCCCTGTACTATAAGAGTGGTTCCTCCGCCACCTATTATTCATCAAAGTGGTTGCCTTATCTTTTTCTTAATCATATCATTGAGAAAAAGACTAAGGATCATGACACATGCAACCCGACTTTCTTCCAATCCCTCAGCCACAGTGAAGTAATAAGACTGATAGAAGAAAATAAGAAAATGGATATCAAAGTTAATGATGAACATCAATACCCTCCGCTCAAGACCGGAGATTTTGTTGAGAGCTTTATAAGAATGGGCTACAGGTCCAGTCAAGAGAAGCCCAGCTGGCGAGATTCCTGATATACTAGCTCCGTCGATTTATCGTACCCGGAGCAAGCGCCGTAGACCGCTTCCACCGCGGCGTACTTTTTGTTGCTGTCCGGTTAGTCTTTGGCTACCGGATGGATTTGCTGTCAGCGATGACCTGCAGAGTGAATGCAGGTCTTCGTCTGTATGTTGACTCCATGATCAAATGGAAGGGTGAAAAGGGGAACTTCCCTCGACTGGAGTTGCCTTACACCTATTTATTCGGGTGGTTGCTTCTGCACCATCCGTCATTGATGAACCCCGACATGGGAACAGTCGGCGGTAGCTTTCTGCGGAGATTCTCCCAGGGCAAGTGGGTGTACATTAATCTGAAGGACTGCAGACGTGCCCTGAACCTTGGGAAGGGATAGAATTTTTACTGTGTCGCCCCTCCAGCCGGTTATAAACATATGTCGGCAAATTTAGTTAACCTTGGGAGGCAACCGCTGGGTCGGGTAGCATTTGACTGGCTAAGGACGATCAGACCGTCCCACTTGGTATATAGATTTAAAGAGGAGTGTTATCTGGAACCATATTTGCCAAGTCGCTTCGCTCGTCAATTTGGTTACGACGAATTCCATGTAGGCAACACTATAACTTGCCTACAAGGAAAATGGTATCTGATTGATGGTGCCAGAGCATGGGTCTATTACAACGCTCGAGACACAAGGACAGTATTCTCGATGCCAACCAAGAATGATCATGGCCCTAGAATATTATATACATATTCACTGTTTTATACAGCAGTAAATACTTTCGCCGAAAATTTCAATCTGGTGGATAGCTTCACGACGACGACGCCTTTGAAAAAAGGAGCAACTGCTATACTAGCTCCAGAAAATGATGAACAACATGAACCAGTGGATGATCCTTTAGAAGCCTCAAGGGAAGCTAACTTCCCTGAGGAAGTTAATGAACCACTGAGAATTTCTTTAAAAGTTGTTAAGTCTCCAGCCAGGAAGAGGAAAAGAAGGATTGACGTACCTTCTTCTCCTATAGAAAAGAAAAAACTTATCTTGGATCAATCAAAGAAGGTTACTACTAGATCACAGTCTCGGCAACTGGCCGAGTCGACCCAACGAGAAGAAGCAACTACACCAACTTCTCTTCCACAGCGGGTTGATGTGGTAAATGTTGAGAGTCCAGAGAGACCTCTTCATCGAAAGAAACTGGCTTTTAGGAAAAGAAAGAAGGTGATTCTGTCCTCGGTGGTGGCTAGTGCTACTGCTGGAATTACTATATCATCTCCTACTCCTGTCTCTGAGCCTAGGCAGGAGACTCCTAGTCCAGAACGGAGGGACGAGACTGATCAGAGAAAGGAGGCTGTAGAGCCTAGGAAGGATATTGTAGAGGTGGAGCATGAAGCTCTGCGATCTCCTTCACCAGCGGTAGAAACTACTCAACTTCCTTTTACACCAGGAACAATCCGCGAAGAGGAGGATCGTTTAATGATTGAAGCATTAAATGATTGCGACTTCGGTCTACAAGAAGATGCTGATCATACCGCTGCTACTGCCAGCGAAGAAGTACCTGAGGATAGCATGAGCACTGAAGATACATCAATAAAGGCTATTGATGATACTTTGAATCAAGAAGAGGACATTGATGTCCATAAATCTCCTGAAGTTGTTGAAGACACACTAGCTCCTGAAAAGGATATTGAGGTGGAAGTGTCTCCTGAAGAAGATGTGGGTGAGGAAGTAGCGCCGGAGGAAGCTACTACCGCTGATCCTAAAGGTATTAAATAAAATTATCATTCTTCTTTTCATAGATTAATGGCTGACATCTCCATTTTTGATCCATATAGAAATTGAATCATCTCCAGTTCCTCCTTGCACTGATATAGTACCGATAACAGTAATAGCAAGTGGTAGCCGACATCTGTCGGACGGTTCCGAAGCCGGAAGTAGCCAGACAGTAATGTCTGAGGCTACATCTGCTAGATTGGAATATGTACCAACAGACGAAACACTTGTTGTTGGGGCAAGTCATGGTAAGATTGCCTTTGATCTTTTGATCCTTTTTTAATTAATTGTTAATGACAACAACAATCAATGATAGTTTTATTTGTCCTTGCAGAAGAACAACCGGGAGGAGCAACCAGTTCTACTTTAGCTCCCTTGTTTAAAGAACCCTCTATTCAAGTGCAAGAACGTCCATCTGCACAGGCACATGCTGCTTCATCATCAACGGGAGTAGCTGCTACCCCTGGTGCTTTGGCAACTAACCAATTTATCATTAGTTCTTTCAGCAACCTCTTCTTTAATGCATTGGGACCCATAGTAGATAGGGTACTAGAGAAAGAAGTTGATTTTACTACTGTTAGAAGCCCAACCTCTCATTTGATAAATGCCATCCGAGGTCAAGGAGATGAAGCTCAAGCTATTTTTCTTGAGCACATACTAGATGAGCTAGAAGCATTGGTTAAGATCTACAAAGATCTTAATCGAGGGGAAGTAGAATCTTTAGTACAAGCTGAATTTGATAGGATGTCTAAAGAAGTTGCCACTGAGAATGCTAAATTCCAGACTTTCATAGATACTTATATTGCCAAGGCTTCAGAATATGATTCTCAAATGGAGATAGCCACCTCTACTGCTGGAGAGAAGGAGGAGAAAGTTGCTGAGTTGAGAGCGAAATATGTTCGTCTTCAAGAGGAGATTGCCCGTCTCTAAGAAGAGTTGAAACTGGTTCAGCATACTCTAGAAGATGAAGTCACACAGCATCAAGCTGCCACTCAGCAACTGAACCTTCTGACTCAAGAACGAAATGAATATGTCACGACTCATCAGGCAGAAATCTCCCGCCGCTTAGTGACCTTACCAACTTTTAATGAAAAGTCTGGAATGGAGGAAGCTAGGAGGCGCTTGATGGACTCCCGTGAAGAGCGACTGAAATCTTTAAAGCAGCAGATGGTCAACTTAATAAAACCACCGACCGAATAGAAAGATTTTCTGTATCTTCTTGTTTTGTATTATGTATCTTTGTAATGTCTTTCATCTTTGATTAATAAAAAGACATTTTTTGTGGCTTTATTATTTATTGCATATCTTATTCAGATATAAATAATAGCGATAGAAAATATATTCAGAGGTACAAGACATGATATATTTCTTGATTTTGGAAAATAATCATATTCAATTATATCTGCTCAGAGGTAATATGGACGTGGCAAATATAATTTATCGAATATCATTATTTTAATAGACAACTTAATCAAAGATGACAAATTGCTGATATGAACGAAATAAATGAACAAAATGAATCATCAGGATGAATGGATGGACCGTCAAATGAATGTGATGAACGGGCGAACCGTCAGATAAATATGATGAACAGGTAAACCGTTAGATAAATAAATGGGTAAACCATCTGATAAATATGACGAACGGATGAACCGTCAAATGAATGTGATAAACGGGTGAACTGTCGAATGAATGTGATGAACGGGTGAACCATCGGATAAATGAACGGGTAAACCATCGGATGAATGTAATGAACGAGTGAACCGTTGGAAGATGAACGGGTAAACCGTCGGATAATGTGGAATGAACGAGTAAACCGTCGGATAATAAACGGGCGAACCGTCGGATAATGAACGGGCGAACCGTCAGATGGATGTAATGAACGGACGAACCGTCGGATAATGTAATGAACGGATGAACCGTCAGATGAATTTAATGAACGGATGGACCGTCAAATGAATGTGTCGCTTCATAGTCTTACGACTCTTTATCTATAAATAGAACAAAAAATCAGATGGGATGGTCACTTTCACTTTTCAACATAAAAATGTCGTCTAGAGATGAATCTAAGAAGGCTGAGATCGCCCCGAAGATGAAAGCAGGTACTGAGGAACATCCAGTCGAACCGGCTCAACCAAAGCAGATGGCAGCGGGCGAAGGTTCATCTACCCCCGAACCGCCAAAGGACATCTTGGACTTCCTTCTTGAACCAGGAAAGACTGAAGAAGAAGAAGCCATGAGGATGGCTGCTTGCAAGTTCCTGGTGGGTTCCAGCAAGAATGTTCTCGGCTCTTTTGCTGATCACGTCTTCAATAAGGACGGCAATGGCCCTCGTCCTAATTTTGAGAAGGATGATAGTGACCTTCCTTGATATTATGTACTATCATTCAAGATGAAATAAAATTAAATTTTATTTATGCACTTGTTTGATGATTACAAGCAATGTTTGTTACATTTATACATAATACTTCTTGAGGAACTTGCCATTGATAGGCATCATTGCAACTCGACCGTCTAGCTCTGTGAGTTGATAGGCTCCATTTGAGAAGACTTTGCTTACGATATATGGCCCTTCCCACTTCGTATCGAACTTGCCTTCGCTTGAGTGAGTCATAGTCATAGGACGTCTGACGGTTAGAACAAGCTCTCCTTTTTGAAAGGCTCTGACCTTAACTTTGCGGTTGAATGTCTTTGAGATGCGGGCTTAGTATAGCTTAATATGCTGTTGAGCCATTACCCGCTTCTCATCGAACGCTTCTAATTTTTGATGTCGGAGAAGATCGTTGTTCTCTGTCGTGAGTTCGTTGGTGATGGCAATCCTTAAAGACGGAATTTGGAGTTCCAGAGGTAGAACTGCTTCACAGCCGTATACCAAAGAGAAGGGTGTACAGCCTGTAGGGTTGCGGACCGTAGTACGGTAGGCCCAAAGATATTCTCCAAGCTTTTCACTCCAGTTTCGTTTGTTAGTAGACACAAACTTCTTGTGGAGCTTGATGATAGTCTTGTTAAAAGCTTCAGCTAAGCCATTAGCGGCAGGATTGTAGGCTGTCGAAGCGATATTGTCAATCCGGTGATCGTCACAAAACCTTGTAAACTTTTGACTGATAAATTGAGGTCCATTATCGTGGATGATTCTTCGAGGTACACCAAATCTATAAATGACATGGTGTTTGACAAAGTTGATGACACTGTTGGTCTTGACTTCAGCCAATGGTATAGCTTCGGCCCATTTGGAGAAGTAGTCGGTTATTGCCAGTATGAACCGATGTCCTCTAGAAGAAGGAGGATTGATGGGACCTATAATATCCATGCCCCAAGCATCAAAAGGCCAGGAAGCGGCAGTCGGATGAAAAAATTCTGATGGTTGATGAATAAAATCTGCGTGGATTTGACAAGCTCGACATTTCTTCGCATATTCGATGGCATCAGATACCATAAAAGGCCATTAATAACCCATGCGTCGGATACGATCCTGCAGTTTAGGACCGGGTTGATGTGCTCCGCAGACACCATCATAAGCTTCACGCAATACTTGCTTCGCTTCATCACCAGCAAGACAGCGCAAGAGTAGCCCATCATAAGTCTGCCGATAGAGAGTTTTGGTGGTCTGATTGTAGTAGAATCGTAAAGATCGTCGATGAATACTTGTAGCTTCCTTGGGATCTTCAGGGAGTATGTCATGAACTACGAAGTCGATGAAGGAAGTTCTCCAATCTTTACTGATAATATTGGCTTCAATAAAATTACTGAACTCAATATTATGATTGTTTTCGACGCAGAACAATTCCCGATTAGAGATGACCACCACTTGCTGTCTTTTGATAGGGATGGCTAAGACTGCTGCAAGATTGGCCAAAGCATCTGCCTCAGTATTGCAAGCTTGTCGTACATATTCGATGAAGAAGGCTTTGAATGATGTAGCCATATTGATTGCCGCTTCAAAGTAAGGCACTAAATCTTGATGGCGAACTTCATAAGTCCCTCTAACCTGGTTAACAACCAACTTAGAGTCATTATAGACTTCAAGATACTCGACGTCAAGTTGTTTGGCTAGCTGAAGGCCAATGAGTAGAGCATTGTACTCTGCCACGTTGTTGGAGCAAGGCTCATCTAAGGAGTAGGCTCTTTGAATAGCTAACCCGTCTGGAGAAACAAGGACAACTCCAACTCCTACGACAATGGCACCATTGGGTCCAATCCTGGATGCACCATCAAAGAATAGACGCCAAGTAGGAAATTCTTCAGAGATTGTATTAGATTCCAAAGTCTCATCTGGAATTTCGTCATAGAGTTTGGATGTCTCTGGAACAGGATGAGCTGCTAAGAAATCTGCCAGTGCTTGACCTTTGACAGACTTTTGAGGGACATATACCATGTCATATTGGGCTAGCAGAATGGCCCATGTAGCTAGCCGAGAATTAAGTGTGCTAGGCTTTTTCATCAGTACCTGAAGAGGATTAACTCGGGATATGACATGAATAGTTTGGCCAATGATGTAATGCCGAGTCTTTTGAACCAACAACCATAAGAGCTAGGTATTCTTTTTCGACAGGACTATAACGGTATTCAGCACCAATCATAGTACGACTGAGATAGTAGATGGCTTGTTTATGGTCTTCTTTGTTCTTTTGGGCAAGTAAAGCACCCAATGAATGATCCATAGCACGGACATACATTAAGAATGGTATGCCAGAGATTAGTGTCACCAAGACTAGTGGATTCATGAGATACCGCTTTATATCGTCAAATGCTCGTTGACATTCATCGGTCCAGACAGATTCGAAATGAATCTCCTGATGTACGCAAGTCGACCTTGGAATCCTCGTAGCTCTTTTAAGTTGCGTGGAGGACGCATCTCTTGAATAGCTTTGATCTTCTCGGGATCCACGTGTATACCTTAGAGGTAATGACGAAGCCGAGAAATTTGCCACTAGAGACACCCAAGAATGACTTGGTGGGATTCATTTTGAGTTGATGTTGGTGCATGAGGTTGAAGATAGTTCTCAGGTCTTGAATGTGATCTTCCTTCAGACGACTTTTGACAGCGATATCGTCGACGTAGCATTCGACAGTCTTGCACAGATGATCTCGAAAGATGGTACTTATGGCTCGTTGATATGTTGCACCAGCGTTCTTGAGACCGAATGGCATGACAGTATAGCAGTAGACTCCGCGAGGAGTGCGGAAAGAAGTATATTTTTTATCTTCAGGATTCATCCGAATCTGATTGTATCCGGAGAATCCGTCCATGAAAGATATTCTTTCGAACCCACAGGTATTGTCGATCATAATGTCCGTGATAGGAAGAGGAAATTCATCTTTTGGACATGCTTCATTAAGATCCTAAAAGTCGATATAGACTCGAACTTTGTCGGTTTTCTTTAGAACGGGGACGACATTAGCTACCCAATCAGGATGCTGCTCTTCTCGAATAAAGCCACAAACGATGAGCTTTTTGACTTCATCGTCGATGGCATCCATCATTTCTGGCTTGAAATACCGTTGTTGCTGTTTGACCGGTTTTGTATTCGGTAAGATGTTCAATTTGTGAGTAGCAACTTTAGGATCTAGACCTGGCATGTCTTCATAGATCCAGGCAAAAACATCTATGTATTCTTGAATAAGAAGAATTAATTCTTGCTTATCTGCCTCTAGAAGGTTCTTGCTGATGAATATTGGACGAGGTGACCCGCTCTCTCCTATATCAACTTGAACTAATTGATCTTCAGTAGGAGGTTCTCGCTGTTCGAATCAGAGTTCCCATTGGGTATCCATTCATTGAGCCTAAGGATCTGTTTCAGGACTTTCTTCAATATCCTCGTCATAGCCTTCTGGAAGTTCGACGGAGACCATGTTAAAAGATACAGTCAATCGATGAACTTGACCGATGCTGGTGTCAGAATCCTATGATCTGGAATCAGAAGAGTTAGTGTAGTGCCCCGAAATTCGTGATACATATTTTTTACGTGTTCGTATTTCTGACCCGTATTTCTCATTTTCTTTGATTAGTTAGTTGTGGTTTATTTTTTTATATTTAGCATTGTGGTTTAATTGTCATTTATCATTCATGGATTAATTCTGATTAATGGAGCTTGGTTTATTGAGTATTTCATGGTTCATCATGGCATTGTATTGGCTTGGTTTGGTTCGGTTTAGTGGGTTTGGCTTGGTTGGGTTTTATGTGAACCAAACCACTCCCACCTACCACAACCCTCATTTATATCCCACTCTCTCTCTTCCATTATTACTCATTACTTTTCTTCTTCTCCTTCCTTAACTCTCCACCTACCAGGAAGAGGTCTAGGCAAGTACAACTTGCTTCATGGAGGAACTCTAATCTTATTGCTTCATTCTCTTCCTTACAGCATTCTAACTTACTTTAGAACTTGGCATTTTCACTTTCCATGGCTAGATTCATGTAGATCTAAGTTTACTTTATTTTTAGAATTCTTCGGTTTTGATCTATTTAATCTTGTTATTTCTAAGTTTTGATGGTTCCATGTTGTAGAGTATTTCATTCTACCCTATTTTGACCTATGGAAGTTCGGATTTGGAAGCCATGGCTTATGGTGTACTTTTTCTCAGAAATTTGGAGAAGAAGCACAGTCCTGAGCCGCATGGTAGCACTTGAGCGCATGAACATTCATGCGGCAAGTCAGTTCCAACCGCATGCGCTATTGCCTTGACTTGACCGCATGACAAGTTCATGCGGCAAGTATTCCTTCCAGCCGCATGAAGTCCTTCTTACTTAACCGATGACTGAGCCTTCCCCGCCAGCCGTATGGGACTCTGCCTACCCTGAGCCGCATGAACTCAACACTCGCGAGCCGCATAGACCGCAGTCTCCCAGCCACATGGGTTTGCTTCCCTTGACCGCATAAGTCATTGCTTCCCGCAGCCGCATGGGTTGCTCCTCCCCGGCCGCATTTACTTGATTGATCAGCCAGCCGCATGGACCCATCCCCCGCCAGCCGCATGAATTTCTTTCTCTAGCTGTATGAACTTTTAAACTCATGACCGCATGCCCCTACCCTTCCCTGGCCGCATGGAACTTGATCCCGCCAGCCGCATGAAGCTTACTTCCCTCTGGCCGAATGATACTTCGCTGCATGACCCTGAACTCCCCTAAGCCGCATACATTTCCTTAGACCTGAGCCCTTCTAGCCGCATGGGCTGCTCCCTTCTCGGCCGCATGAGATCACTTCTTGGCCGCATATGCCTTAGCTGCATGACTCTCCTATAGCCCTGTGTACTATTATTTTATTATTATTTGCCCATACCTTGTAACCTTTATTGTATATTTTTATGCCCATTTTATATCCTTACGCCTTTTGTCCCGAACTTGATAATCCCGATTTGATTGACATGATTGAAATGATAATTGTACCTGGCATGGTGTGACCAAGAACTGACATGCTTGATAGTGGCCTGTCGTGGTACACTCCTGACATGATAACTTGACCTAATAACTTGACCTGCTAATTCATAACACGACAGTGACCCATGGTGGTGCACTCTTGACAAGTACCCTGACATGCTTGATAGGGGTCCCTCGTGGCGCACTCTTGATAAGTAATAATGATAATGATAGTGGCCCATCGTGGCGCACTCTTGACAAATCAATTTATTGGCCTGGACACCTGCATTGATTGTGCTTGTATAAACTACGAGTCCTGTGTGTCTTGCATCATGTCTAGGACATGATCTCTGAGTACCACGGTCAGGGATTCATACTGAATCTGGCTAGGTTAATGACTAGATTGATCAAATAGTTCATGGAGAATTTCCCAGTTATCTGTTGCCCCTTTGGTCCCGGCCTTATATATATATATACATGGGATTTGTTGCTACCCGTCGAGATGAGCGCACTTTCTGTCCGCCGTCGAGTATGGTACCTTAGGACACATGTATCTTACTACAATGTGTCTGCTATATCTTGCTATCTTTTCCTTTTCTTACTGGGACTTGCAAGTAACTAGGCCTGTGATAACCCTAGTTAGTTAAAGTAGCAAGCCGTACTTGTTGCTTGGCCGTGATTGTTGGATGGGATTCAATCTGTCTAGTCTTGTATTGATCCTGTACAAGATCGTTACATGTCTTGATTTCTTATATTTACCTTGCCAATAAATGGTGGGAGAAGCCAAGTTCCGTTCAGACGAAGGG
Organism: Iris pallida; assembly: GCA_029216955.1. Classification (NCBI taxonomy): domain Eukaryota; kingdom Viridiplantae; phylum Streptophyta; class Magnoliopsida; order Asparagales; family Iridaceae; genus Iris; species Iris pallida. Next base: position 30,750 of record JANAVB010010582.1, read on the forward strand.
TTATAACCCCGGTCCTTATTTGGTTTACGGGTTGTAACCTGGTTATCTGAATAGTCCCATGGTTATCTCGTCGTATATCACCTGTTATGTTTTTTTCTCCTTAATTTCTGTCTTTATTACCTTATCATTATTCTGCTAATTGCTGGTTTTAGTTCCTAAGTGAAGCCTCCTTTGTGGCACTTGCTCGTTCTGGGGTCTGATCCAGCTGGTTTTGTATGGCCAGATACCGGAGCAGCAGCAAAGGACATACCTGCTTTCCAGCCCGATGGTGACCGCCAGGCGTAACCAGGGCAACGAGTGGGTTTCTTTTTGTTCTCCCACTGCAATTGTACATTATTCTTTTGAGGCATTTAGCCGACGAGCACTCGTTAGCTCGATGCACTTTACTTACTGTCTGCCTACGGGCTGTAATTATGATCGACAAATCGAGGTTGATCATGTATGACTTAACTCTTGCTAGTCCTTACATTTTGTACGACTAGCTTCATGATCATCTGGATATGTAATGTTTGGGACGCCTGACAATTGTATATTTGGTGGTCTGATATCTTGTAATGATTATTAGTTGGTTGAGATTGAGACAATAGAATAATTTATTGACCTTAAGAGACTGATGGCTTGTAGATAAACCCTCACATATCTAGACAGTCGTGACCGTATGGTGAGATGGATTCCATTTCATTATAATTAGCTGGCTATGTCTGCCCCCGCTCTCCAGTATTCTGGTTCTGGGGCGTGACATGGTTTAAGTGGTGTCCCATGCAGGTCTTGTCTATCAAGAAATGTCAGGGTTTACCGGATAGGTGTCTCAATCTGTACTCGCCTTTGATCTCTACTCGTATCTTCTTATCTCCTTGGATCCCTGACTTGATAACATGCTTGCATCATTATTCTATCCTGGTCCTTTCTTAATATTCCTGATGTCATTGCTTCAGTGGCATCGTTCCTGTTGATCAGCCAGAAGGAGTTCGGCCGGCAGTCAAGCGCCTGAACCCTACCTTCTTCGACGGCAGCGAGGATGCTATTGCTGCCGATGCCTGGCTATAGGATATTGAAGTTATCTTGGAGGCAGCCAGGACCCCTGAAGCAGAGAAGATGGCGGTGGTGTGCCTGCAGTTACTAGATCTAGCCCGCAGCTGGTGGGCTATGCAAGCAGCGAGTTTGGGTATGCCTGTCATGTGGGCGGTATTCAGCGATATGTTCCAGACCAAATACTTCGACACAGTGGCTAGATTTGACCTGCAGGCCAGGTTTAGTAATCTCAGGCAGATGAGCAGGACGGTCGACGGATATGCAGCCGAGTTTTCAAGGTTGAGTCGGTTTGCTCCCACCTTGGTGGTAACCGAGCTAGACAGAGCACAGCGATTTCAGCAGGGGCTCCACTTGGAGATCATATTGGTAGTAGAGCAGTTCGAGCATAGAACTTTTGATGTCGTCTTGCGAGCAGCGAGGAGGCATGAGTACACTTCTCGAAGGATAGCAGACCGGACCGGAGATCGGAAGCGGTCTCATGACCAGATGAACCAATCCTCAGCACCGGCCCCAGCAGCTAGGGCCCTGACCATTGGATCTACAAGGACAGATTCGGTTACCTCCTTACAGCATTTTGCCCCGACCTATCCCCAGCAGCAGAAGCAGAAGCGGCCTTTCGTAATCGGTTGTTCTCATTGCGGGAAGTCCGGGCATGTTGTTACTGAGTGACGCAGAGCACAGGGATTGTGCTTGGTTTGTGGTTCGCCAGACCACATGATAGGATCTTGTCCGTTCAGAAACAGATTATCGTCGACGGTAACTAGTCCCTCGGTTATGGGACCTGTGAGACTCGTCTCACAGTATCAGTATTTATATACGGATACATATTTCGTAGCGTATTTCGTATTTTCTTGGTTTTCGTAATGCTTTAAAAATTTTCCTAACTTATAGATTTTTCCTTGGCCGGCATACCGCCAGTATACCGGAGTATACCGACGGCATACCGTCCAGACAGATTTTCCACATTTGAGATATTTTCGATTTCAGATATTTTCATGAATAGTGTTTCCGATATTTTGATGAATAGTGTTTTAGATATTTTGATGAATAGTGTTTAGATATTTTCATGAATAGTGTAGATGTACCCTATTACCCATTGGATAATTGGTTTTGTTTGAATGGCTAGGATTGACTTAGATATTCACATGGATCACGATCCGACGGCTAAGATTAATTCCCCCTTCTATATATACCATTTTACTTTCTCTCTCCTCTCTCTTTTCATTCTTTTCACTCTCTCTTCATTTTTTCTTCCCTTCTCTCCCCCTTGGAGCTTGCTAAGAGCTTGGCCTTGAGGCCTTGGGTGTGGTGTCTAACCCCCCTAGGAGGAGGAGCAGAAGATTAGGCTTGGAGCTTAACCTAGGCAAGTACATCTTGCCAAATCCATGAACCATAATATTTTTGTTGTCATTTTATTTCCTTGGTGGTAAATACTTAGAATTGTTTTAAACTCATTTTGTTAAATATGTTTTCCTTATGATTCTCGTCTATATGCATATTTCCAAAATTTGTTTAAGCAAGGTTTTGATTTTCTGTTAAAACCCAATATGGACTTAGTAGAAAACTTGGTATCAAGAGTGATACTAGTGTTACCATCATGGATCTTGGTCACATATACGTATATGAGGCCCTCACATAGTTTGTATATCATGGATTTTGAGTTTGGTGGCAATCGGAACCCGTTTCGGTGTCCCGAGAACCTCTGTTTGGGAGTATTTTGAGGTACTGATCTATCAAATGTTTTGATTTGTGAAAACTAATACTTCCATGTTGTAGGAAATTCAATTCTATTCAATTTTGACTTTTGAAAATCCGAATTTCGATTTAAAATGAAGTTTTTATGGCCGAAACAAGTTTTGGCAAAATTCTGAATTTTGTTGCTGTTTGAAAAACCGGTATACCGTCGGTATACCGCAGTATACCGCCGGTATGCCATTTTTTGCACCAGAAACCTTCTGTCTTTAGGCCGGTATACCGCCGGTATGCCGCAGTATACCGCCGGTATGCCGTTTTATGCTGTTTTAGTCTGTTTTTGCCCGTTTCTGTCCGTTTTTGTCCGTTTTTGATATTTTCTTCGATTGTAATGATTTCTTAACATGATAAGATGATCTTGCTCAGTTAGATAATGATTGTACACCCTATATAGACTTGATACTAGCACATGTTCAACCATTTTATGAAATATACTTAGCCTTGATTATTCTTCTCCATATGCCATGATATGTCTATTGATAGATTCTTTCTTACAAGCTATGATAATTGTTGCTATGCCTTCTTGCCTACTTGATAGTGACCCATCGTGGTGCACTCTTGAACATGTCTTTTTCTTGCTTACATGATAGTGGCCTGTCATGGCGCACTCTTGATTCTAGTACATGTCTTGCTCCTTGATAGTGGCTCGTCGTAGCGCACTCTTGCCTTGATATTGTCATGTCTTGTTGTGGCTTGTTATGGTGCACAATCTTGCTTGTCTTGTCCAGTCTTGCATGTCTCATGTCTAGGATGGATTCTGCGGAATGCCACACCCAGAATCCAACAAGAAAATGTTAAGGACTAAACAACTAGCTTGATTACTTAGATCATTGAGAATTTCCCGGTAACCTGTTGCCCCTTTGGTCTTGGCATTATATATATATATATATATATATATATATATATATATACATTGGGATTTGGAGCTATCTGTCATGATAAGCACACTTCCAGCTCACCGTCGAGTGGGGCACCTCCTTAGGACACATGTATCTTACTACAGTGTGTCTGCTATATCTCCTTAGGACACATGTATCTTACTACAGTGTGTCTGCTATACTTCTTTTCTTTTTGGCTTGGACCATTCAGGTAGTAGCAGGCAGGAGCTGGACTTGGAATTCTCAGACTTGCATTTGTTAGTAATTAGGATTGTGACAACCCTAGTTAGCTAAAGTATCAAGCCGTAATCATTGCTTGGCCGTGATTGATGGATGGAGTCCATTCTTGTCTAGTCTAGTCTTGTTCCTGTTTATCTTATTGCAGTACTTAGATTTTCTGTCATTCCTTACATGCTATTCTTTCTACTACATGCTCACATGCTCCAGTTATCTTACATGCTCACATGTCCCAGTTATCTTACATGCTCACATGCTCCAGTTACTTAACATGCTCACATGTCTAGTTTATCTTTCATGTTCACATGCTTTCTTTTCTTCACATGTACACAGTTTACATTACGTTACATGTCCTTTACTTTATGCTACATGTTGCTTTACTTATTGTCCTTCTATTCTCGGGATAAGTGCATTGGTAGTGCACGAGTCTCGATTAGTACTTACTTATCTCTCTCTCTATCCATTGCAATGATTTACATGCTGGTTTTAGTTCATAGTTTGGCTTCCTTTGTGGTACTTGCTATTGGGGGTCTGACCCTACTGGTTTTGCATTGACCAGATCTGATAGAGGAGCCCGGAGGATCTTCCGCACCTTCCACTTGTTGGTGATTACCCAGAGCACCAGAGTACCTTAGTGGGTTTTCTATTTTATTCTCCCACTAGTTATGTACATTATTCTTTTGTGGCATTTAGCCTCCGAGCACGTGTTTAGCTCGTGTTTTGGACTTGACATTTAGCCTACGGGCCAGAACATGATTTGCGTATTCTAGACTATAGCTAGAGCTTATCATGTATGACTATTACTCTTGCTAGTCTTTACTCTGTATTACTAGCTTCATGATCATTGATATATGATAGTTTGGGACGTTTTACTATTTTATATTCCAGTTGATCTTACTTCTTGTACATTGTTTACTGCCTGTGATTGAGATACCTAGGATTGCTTGACCTAGGATCGACTGTTGGCTTGTAGTAGTAACCCCCATCTATACAGCTTATACGTTATTTCGGAGTACTGGAGTACTTTGGTATACGTAGCTGGCCTGGTCCGTCCCTACTTGCCAGTATTCTGGTTCTGGGGCGTGACAGGACCAGCACCAGAACCAGCTCCAGTTCACCAACCACAGCAGCTCCCGTTCTCGGGTCCATTGCCGTCTCAGGCCCAGGCCTTCCAGCAACAGAGGCCTCAGCAGTTCGCCCTGGCCCAGGCCCAGATCCAGAATCGGCGGAGAGGTATCTGTGTCCTATTGTCGTGCTTTCCACCGTCGTCATGTGGGACACATGTCATGTTTCATGTATCCTAATTACAACGGTATATCCCGGGTCCGAGCCATTTTCTAGATCATTCGAAAACGGTTATTGGTACCAACCTTTCCGTATAAGGAGAGGCCCGTGTCCCTGTTTGACCAAAGAGAGAGACCTCAAGCGCAAGACTATCAGTTTAGTTCATGTTGCTTGAGTTTATCGCTCCTTGGGAGAGTCAAACGGGGGAGTGCGAGGATGATATCCAATCACATTGTCCCAATCGGTTTGGCTCGTGACGTGTAATATCTTTCTTATGCCTTGCACTTCGATTCCTTGCTTGCATGTATGATTGTATGATTGATTGGTAGCATAGATTGCTTGCGATAGTATAGTTGTCCCGACATCCCTAGCCTCTTGATTAAATTTTGAGGACGGAATTCTTTTAAGGTGGGTAGAATGTAGTGCCCCGAAATTCGTGATACGTATTTTTTACGTGTTCGTATTTCTGACCCGTAATTTTCATTTTCTTTGATTAGTTAGTTGTGGTTTATTTTTTTATATTTAGCATTATGGTTTAATTGTCATTTATCGTTCATGGATTAATTCTGATTAATGGAGCTTGGTTTATTGAGTATTTCATGGTTCATCATGGCATTGTATTGGCTTTATTTGGTTCGGTTTAGTGGGTTTGGCTTGGTTGGGTTTTATGTGAACCAAACCACTCCCACCTACCACCACCCTCATTTATATCCCACTCTCTCTCTTCCATTATTACTCATTACTCTTCTTCTTCTCCTTCCTTAACTCTTCACCTACCAGAAAGAGGTCTAGGCAAGTGCAACTTGCTTCATGGAGGAACTCCAATCTTATTGCTTCATTCTCTTCCTTACAGCATTCTAACTTACTTTAGAACTTGGCATTTTCACTTTCCATGGCTAGATTCTTATAGATCTAAGTTTACTTTATTTTCGAAATTCTTGGGTTTGGATCTATTTAATCTTGTTATTTCTAAGTTTTGATGGTTCCATGTTGTAGAGTATTTCGTTCTACCCCATTTTGACCTATGGAAGTTCGGATTTGGGCTCCGGATGATTGAGTTATGCAGCTTGGAAGCCATGGCTTATAGTGTACGTCTTCTCGAAAATTTGGAGAAGAAGCACAGTCCTGAGCCGCATGGTAGCACTTGAGCGCATGAACATTCATGCGACAAGTCAGTTCCAACCGCATACGCTATTGCCTTGACTTGACCGCATGACAAGTTCATGCGGCAAGTATTCCTTCCAGCCGCATGAAGTCCTTCTTACTTAACCGCATGACTGAGCCTTCCCCGCCAGCCGCATGGGACTCTGCCTACCCTGAGCCGCATGAACTCAACAATCGCGAGCCGCATAGACCGCATTCTCCCAGCCGCATGGAATTGCTTCCCTTGACCGCATAAGTCATTGCTCCCCGTAGCCGCATAGGTTGCTCCTCCCCGGCCGCATGTACTTGATTGATCAGCCAGCCGCATGGACCCATCCTCCGCCAGCCGTATGAATTTCTTTCTCTAGCCGCATGAACTTTTAAACTCATGACCGCATGCCCCTACCCTTCCCTGGCCGCATGGAACTTGATCCCGCCAGCCGCATGAAGCTTACTTCCCTCTGGCCGCATGATACTTCGCTGCATGACCCTGAACTCCCCTAAGCCGCATGCATTCCCTTAGACCTGAGCCCTTCCAGCCGCATGGGCTGCTCCCTCCTCGGCCGCATGAGATCACTTCTTGGCCGCATATGCCTTAGCCGCATGACTCTCCTATAGCCCTGTGTACTATTATTTTATTATTATTTGCCCATGCCTTGTAACCTTTATTGTATATTTTTATGTCCATTTTATATCCTTACGCCTTTTGTCCCGAACTTGATAATCCCAATTTGATTGACATGATTAAAATGATAATTGTACCTGGCATGGTGTGACCAAGAACTGACATGCTTAATAGTGGCCTGTCGTGGTGCACTCCTGACATGATAACTTGACCTAATAACTTGACCTGCTAATTCATAACACGACAGTGACCCGTGGTGGTGCACTCTTGACAAGTACCCTGACATGCTTGATAGGGGTCCGTCGTGGCGCACTCTTGATAAGTAATAATGATAATGATAGTGGCCCGTCACGGCGCACTCTTGACAAACTAATTCATTGGCCTGGACACCGTGGTTGTTTGCATTGATTATGCTTGTATAAACTACGAGTCCTGTGTGTCTTGCATCATGTCTAGGACATGAACCCTGAGTACCACGGTCAGGGATTCATACTGAATCTGGCTAGGTTAATGACTAGATTGATCAAATAGTTTATGGAGAATTTTTCAGTTACCTGTTGCCCCTTTGGTCCCGGCCTTATATATATATATACATGAGATTTGTTGCTATCCGTCGAGATGAGCGCACTTCCAGCCCGCCGTCGAGTGTGGTACCTTAGGACACATGTATCTTACTACAGTGTGTCTGCTATATCCTACTATCTTTTCCTTTTCTTGCTGGGATCACTCAGGTAGTAACAAACAGGTAACCGGTGTAGCTCCCCTTCCCGAATTTTTTAAATATTTTATTATTATTATTATTGTTATTATTATTAATGTTATTGTGGTTACTATTATATAATATTATTTCATTTATTTTTGGTTAAATTATCTTCGTAAAAAAAATGTTATTAATATATATATTTATAAAATAAAATAAATGTTCCTCTTAAGGGATGATGTTTAGTTGGCTAATATATTTGGATGTGGCAGTTTTTACTGTTATTTGCTTGCAAGTTCGGCTTCTCCACAGGGGACTTGCTTAAAAGCAAATGTAACTAAGTTTTGATGCATAAAGGGATGATGTTTTATGAAATAAATCTTTCATATAGTATCAACCGGTATTCTTCCTACATTAGGTTCCTAAAAGCAAATCCTCAACAGAGGAACAGCAGCTCTCAGCCGGCCCAAGGCCGAGAGCTAATACCCGAACCCCTCAGCCAGGACTGAGCCCCCAACCCACGAGCAAGCCCACACCCGTTATTCTACTCTCCATATAAATAGTTGTCCCTACAACAGCAGCATGCCGAGAACCCTAGCCGCACACTTGCCATCTTCCTCCTCCTTCATACTCTTCCTTACACGCCATACATCCAAAACACCACGAGCCACGCGGCTCTGTTTCCTCATTGCACGACATCGAGCAGACCGCGTCGAGTCCCTCGACAAACGCAGCACGTCCAGGTAGTCTTATGGCTGTGCAACCCCAACATCCTTGTATACCCCTCATCGATGGCATAATGCCATGACTCGCCCTCTTTCCGTGCTTCGTTGTCATCTCCCCCCATGACGAAAACAAACTGCTTCATCGCGTACACTCTGTGCTTACGCCTGCTGTCCACTCCCATAACCCTTTGGCCGATCAACCCAAATGCCCTCACAGTGTGATTTCGTCCTCTACCGCAATACCTGGAGAGTGCAAGCACATGAGAAACTCCTCTCACGTATGTCGTCTGCCGAGAGAACAGCTGTTACCGTCGGTCGCCCTCCGCGTCCATGCCATCGCCGCGTCGACGTCTACCAGTCTGGGCCCTGGCACCTCCCGGCCATGTCCCGACTCTGGAGTAGAGACATGGAGTGGTTCTTCTCCAGTACGCTCGACTGGAGGTACTCGCACCAACCGGGCCGTGCGGCATCGCTCCGCGGTCGTCGGGATGAAGAGGGCGCTAGTGTTCCACGTCGGCCGAGTGCTCAAAGGGCAGAGGTCCAACTGGGTCATGCACAAGTACATAATCCTTGACTACTTCCGAGGCCAGGTGACTGTGGCGAACCTCTCCTGGATACCAAGTTCTCGCGGGGGAAGAACCAAGTCCTGTTCTCAAAGAGCCAACAATCGAAGTCAGCAACAATTAAACTAAAAGGAAAGGTTAGTTTGCATATAAACCCTTCTAATATACTTATTATAACTCAAGCCAATCATTACAAATCATTCACGTGGGGCCATGTTTCCTTTGATACACTTTGATCCAGAAAATTGTTTGGAGTTTGTATTGTATAATTTCATTTAGACCCCTTCACTTTATAGTGATTGTATAAACCATAGTAGCAATAAAATAACATACTTGCATGAAATCTAAAGTTAATCCTAGTCTTTGTCTAAAGAATACTATATATTAATAATTAATAGCTAAACGTATAGGAAGGCTCCCTGCAACTCTATCGATTGGCCTTTACAATAGAGGTGCACTTTGCATAAAAACCCTTAGGAAATAATCTTTTGGTGTATAAGGAAAGAGAATCTTCTTTACATATTTAGCTTTTTAGTTGCACATATTTCAGTGAAATTCTAATTACTTCGTGTACGTTCGCCAAATTGAGATAAAACTTGTGCCAACGGGACCGTGTCATTTTTCTGGTCCTGTATGCCAAGTTTGGTCCAATTCTGAGACAGTTGAATCCGACGTCGTTTTGCGGGCCCCACGGTCTGACTCAACGGACGAATTTGTGCACGGCCTGCCGGAATCCAACTTTGGACATATTATTGGGTTCGTATCGAAAAACTAGATCCGTAGACATGTAGTTTGACGACTTTAGAGACCGTTGACTCTGGTACGCTTTTCGGTGCAAAGCGGATCCAACGACGGACATCGTTTTGATCCGAAATTATCGTTTTGCCCCTGTATCCAGAATTGGACTTAAGGATAGGCAATCCTAGCTAATTGGACTATTCTGAGATCATTGGTATTGTTTATTTCAGCTTCCGGGGACTGTTGTACGGGTTTTGACTATTGTGGCACATTGAGTAGTTCAGATTGTCAGTTTCACCAGCAGAGGACCACAGGCGAGTACAGTTTATTGTCTGCATTTCGATATTGATCTTTACTATATTTCATTGATTAGTCATTGGTTATGTGATATTTTTATACTCTATTATAAATTATTGAGTCGGGAATGAGAAGTACCAAGGATGTGTGATCAGACCGTAGACCTTGTAGATCTCGTAGACATTGTAGATCTTGTAGACCTTGTTTACTTTTATGCAGTAGATCTTGTAGACCTTGTTTACTTTCATGCAGTAGATCTTGTAGACCTTGTTTACTTTCATACAGTAGATCTTGTAGACCTTGTTTACTTTCATGCAGTAGATCTTGTAGACTTTGTTTACTTTCATGCAGTAGATCTTGTAGACCTTGTTTACTTTCATGCAGTAGATCTTGTAGACCTTGTTTACTTTCATATAGTAGATCTTGTAGACCTTGTTTACTTTCATGCAGTAGATCTTGTAGACCTTGTTTACTTTCATGCAGTAGATCTTGTAGACCTTGTTTACTTTATGCAGTAGATCTCGTAGACCGTACGGTGTAGTACCCCAGACCGATCACATGTCAAAGGTACTTCTAGCGGTGGAAAGTATATTGGTCTATTTTTACTATTGATTTTCTCACGGCTTTACTGTTATTTTCAAAACTCATGATTGATGCCTAACCTTTGTCTTATAGTCATTTTCTTTATTTGAAATTGCATTCAGTGAATTGTGCTTGTTCCATTCCTGACTGGAAACCAACATTTTCAGATTAGCCGTGGATTCACTTAGCTTGGGAAGTGACGGAGGATACTTGCAGACAAAAGCCTAGAGACTAGCTAGATAGTTGAGTTGTAGTCATACCTTTATTTGTACATGTCTATATTTTTCTACAAATGTAAAACTTGTAATCTTTGTAAGTTAAATTAATTATGTGAATGAGCATTGTTTGTGATTTTGATCTTCATGACCGTGACAGCGTTCTACCGTCGATACTGCGGCGTAGGCTGGCTTGGACACGTCTCGTATCCGTTTAAAAAAAAATGGGTACGGGTCGTGACAACCGGACTTGGAATTCTCATTGCATCTTGCTAGTAACTAGGCCTGTGATAACCCTAGTTAGTTAAAGTAGCAAGCCGTACTTGTTGCTTGGCCGTGATTGTTGGATGGGGTTTAATCTGTCTAGTCTTGTCTTGATCCTGTACAAGATCGTTACATGTCTTGATTTCTTATATTTACCTTGCCGATAAATGGTAGGAGAAGCCAAGTTCCGTTCAGACGAAGGGTTACAACACCGGTCCTTGTTTGGTTTACGGGTTGTAACCTGGTTATCTGAATAATCCCATGGTTATCTCGTCGTATATCACCTGTTATGTTTTTTTTTCTCCTTAATTCCTGTCTTTATTACCTTATCTTTATTGTGCTAATTGCTTATTTTAGTTCCTAAGTGAAGCCTTCTTTGTGGCACTTACTCGTTCTGGGGTCTGACCCAGCTGGTTTTGTATGGCCAGATACCGGAGCAGCAGCAAAGGACCTACCTGCTTTCCAGCCCGATGGTGACCGCCAGGCGTAACCAGGGCAACGAGTGGGTTTCTTTTTGTTCTCCCACTGCAATTGTACATTATTCTTTTGAGGCATTTAGCCGACGAGCACTCGTTAGCTCGATGCACTTTACTTACTGTCTGCCTACGGGCTGTAATCATGATCGGCAACTCGAGGTTGATCATGTATGACTTAACTCTTGCTAGTCCTTACATTTTGTACCACTAGCTTCATGATCATCTGGATATGTAATGTTTGGGACGCCTGACAGTTGTATATTTGGTGCTCAGTTATCTTGTAATGATTATTAGTTGGTTGAGATTGAGATAATAGGATAATTTATTGACCTTAAGAGACTGATGGCTTGTAGATAAACCCTCACGTATCTAGACAGCCGTGACCGTATGGTGAGATGGATTCAATTTTATTATACGTAGCTGGCTATGTCTGCCCCCGCTCTCCAGTATTCTGGTTCTGGGACGTGACAGTTAGAGCGCTCTTCACTATCGGATTCAGAACCTGCTGGGGATAATACCGGAGGTGAAGCATATCCAAGGCCTTTTTTGGTCCTGCTGTAGTACATCTCTGACTTTCCTTTTGGCACAGTCGTACGGATAAGAGTTCTTCTACCCCTACCGTAGTTGAGGCCACTCTTGAAGTCATAACCCATTTTTTGGATGATGTCTTTTGATTGTTGACTGTAACGACGGAGTTGAAGATGCCCCGTGTTATTACTTTTGCTATCATCCGTATAGCTGAATTGTTGTTCCGGTCCTTTACTAAAAAGTATTGGACTCTCATCTTTCTTACGAGCGGGAACAATACGATATGAATCCTTTGGGTATTCAAATGAGACTTCTGTTTGAAGAGATTGTACAACTTCTATTGTAAATGACTAAAAGCTATCTAACATATCCAAATAGCACTTAGCATGATAAATGACATCAGTATACTGGAAAGTAGATGCTTTTTTATTGATTTGTACATTTGTATTTACAGCAGGACCTTTAGCCTTAGCAGGCTTGGTCATATTGATTACAAGAGGGGGAGAAGAAGAACGTGGAGGAGGATTGGCTTTGTTATGACAGAGGTCGATAACAAGCGGCTCAGAGGAGGTGAGCTCCCTTTTTTCTTTGTTATGAGATAAATCAATAACAAGTGGCTTAGAAGAGGTGAGCTGCATTTTTTTCCTTGTTATGACGTAAGTCAATAACAAGTGGCTCAGAAGAGGTGAGCTCCCTTTTATCTTGGCCATCATCAGCTGGTTGCTTCTGGACTGGCAAGTGAATAGCCAGTGGCTTGGAAGACTGAGGACGAGAAACACGCCCTTTGACTGGTATGATGAGGGTGTCATTAGGCACTGTTTCTTTTTCTTCTTCAGTGTCCAGAGATAGGACAACCTTCATGAATTCATCCTTGTATATACGAGCATCGTTGCAGTATGCTTCGACACCTTTGAAAGGATAGAGATCATCAACCTCCTTTTGAACCTCTCCATTGTCATCAACGTATTTGAAACATTGATGGAGAGTCGAAGGAACAATGTTATGCTTATGCAGAAATGGTCTCCCCAACAGAGCATTGTAAGAACAACCATGATTGTCAATGATGTAGAAGGTCACCTTTATGCGAAGATTGCCTATTTGGAGTTTTAGGCGAATCTTGCCCAGAGGTTCACTCCTTCCCTGGTTGAACCCGAGAATGGTGGTGATTGTACTGGAGAGACTATATACTGGGATCTTCAATGCATCCAACATTGTCTTTGGCATGATGCTGAGAGCAGACCCTGGATCTATCAGAATACGATGGACTTTCATCGAGTCGACATATCCTGTATAGTAAAGAGGACGGTCGTGCCTGTTGTCTTCCATCAGCATATCATCTTGTGTGAAAGTTATGTTTGGAATTAACTCCAATACACTATGATAATGAAGGCAAGAGACTGGCTCTGCTTTCGGCTTCTTCAGAAGAGCTAGACAGGTTTCAGCTTGCATGAGAGCCTTACTCAGAGTTTTCTGAGTCTCTTTGGAGAGGCGCAAGAGCTCGAAGATGGACAGCCGGGCCGGTGTATTGGCTAACTGAGCCAAGATATCAAAGTTGTAAGGCTTTTCAAGTCCCGAAGGAGATGACTTCTTCAAAGGTTTGTCGAAACAGACTTGTTGTTTGCCTTTGTCAGCTACTGTCGGCTTGGGAGGAGTAGACTCTACAACCGGTGAGGATGCAGTAGGAATATCCTCAGTAGAAGCAGGCTGCACTGGAGCAAGCTCAGAAGAAGAAGCAGGATTCTCTTGAGCTTCGGGGTAATCCTTTAGATAGGCTTTCCCTGATCTGGTGCCCAGCAAGATTTTTTCGTCAACTATGGGGTCAAAAGACGCCATATTGTAAGTCTTTGTCTTGCCTTTGGAGCGGTCTTTCTTCTTGGAGGAAGAGGGAAATTTGAACTCCGAAGCAAGATCTGGATGAATCCACATAATCTCGCCATTGTCAAGAGACAAGGGGACGAGACCTTCACTTCGTGGAGGAGGGAGATTCTCGATCTCAAGAGTAGCTTTGGGGATAGAAATGATACCATGCTGTACCATCTGGGGCGGGAAGTCACCGAATTGAACTGAGACCATATTTGCGGTAACAATCTTCTTGTCTTACTGCAGAGTGACATAACCAGCGTTGACCTGCTCTTGAATTTTGCCTTTGAGCATATAACATGCTCGAGTAGGATGCCCGATGAACCTGTGATAAACACAATACTTAGAATGATCAGTCTTACCGACTTCATCGGGCTTCTTCGGATATGGGAGCTGGAGCTTATTGCTTTTGATCAAGAAATCAAAGATGCTCACAGTATCATTCTCGTCAAAAGAGTACTCTACTTTCGGACGAGGTTCCCTTGGTGGAGGTGCTGAAGGAGTAGAAGTGGACGTAGAAGGGCTACGTTGACTGCCAGAGATTCTTTGTTCTTATTAGTCAAGTTGATATTAAAAGTTTTTTTTCCCTTGCGGTTGTTCTGGCGATTGCCACCACCCGATGTCTGGTGTTCATCCCGGTCGGGGTTAGACATTTATACCCCTAGCTGCTTGAATTTATCAGCGCTAACTTCAGCTGCTTTAGCGTTGACAATGAAGGATGGCCAATCTTGGAACTGTGTAGATCCTGTCCACATGCTGATGATAGGCAACATATTTGCCTTGCAGGTGTCTATGGTGACAGCGGTCGGAGTTCCAGGAGGCATTTTCAAAGCTTCCCGGCGGAACCTTTCAATAAAACTCTCAGCAGTTTCATTGTGTCTTTGTTTGATTTTATTGAGGGCTGATATGGTCATGTCGTTGATCCCCTCATAAAATCATTCCAAGAAGATTTGTTTTAGGCCATAGAAGGAGGTGATACAACCATCGGGCAAGCTTCTGTACCAATCGTATGCTACGCCGGCTAAACAGCCGACGAATACTCTGGTAAGAAGAGCGTCATTTGGCTGAAGTTGGACAGTCATAACCTCAAAGTAGTTAATGAACTGACTGGGAGAAGTGCTGCCATCAAACAGCGAGATTGTTGGAATCTTGTACTTCGGAGAAAATGGGACTTCCTTCCATTCAACTGTTTAAGGCTGCTTGATCCCCAACCTCTGCAGGTTGTCCTTCTTTTTGAAGGCCTCGAACTGAGTGCGTGGGAGCTTGATAGCTTCATTGGCATCTTCCACTAATGTAGAAGGAGCAGGTTGAGTCACAGTGTTAGGGGGAGGAACAGCGTGGTAAGCACTACCCCCAGCACCTGACTGACTGGGTGTAGGTTGGACCTGTACAGGAGGTACTTGAAGAGGTGCTACCCCCAGTCCTGCATTGACACGCACCAACGATGCTATGATTTCAGGATTTGTGTGAGGTACGGTCGGTGGTACTGTATGCTGGGCCACAATGATGGAATGTATACTTGCGACCATCTCGGCCATGGTCTTCAACTTGTCTTCTAGCGCAGCTATTTGTTGTTCTTGACTGGCAGAACTGGAAGCATCAGGGTCTTCAGTGACAACATAAGCTGTCACTTCTCTAGGTACAGTGGAGGACACTGTTTGTTCCAAACTTTTGCTGTATGCATCGTAGTCGTAGAAAGAATCATCTCCTGAGTGAGAAAGAGGAAGATGACCGGAAGGATCTTGAAGTTTCCTTTGACCGATTTTGTCTCGGCTTCGGGATCGGGTATGTCGGAATGCTCCTTCAGAGGATTCTTGGAGTAGATTCAAATACCGTTGGCTTGGCTTGTGAAGCTTGCCGTGCTTGGAGCACTTCCTACCCCCAGTGTCTCTGGAAGTCATGTTGACGGAAGCGTACAAAACTTCGTCTTCATCTTCTGACATAGGTTCAGAGTTTATAAAGTTCAGACGATCGAAGACAGATCGTCTGGTTGTCTGACAACAACACTTGATGACAACCTTGTGGTTACAATGGTGTCCAAGTGGTTGCACTGGGGATGTTGAGATGTTATCCCGTTTTTGCTTGAGGTGTTCTCGGAGATCGAGAACAGCAACGGGACGAGAAGAAGTCCGAGGGATGTGTTCTTTGATAATATTCGGAACATGGTTCCGGTTGTTCAAATGTTTTGTCCCTTGAGTGTACAGGGAAGTACTCATTTCATTGGCATAGGTGTCCGGATTTTTGATCCTAGAAGTTTGCTTCTGACGTTGGTTGGTCTTCGGCATTGGCTGTTTGCGTTTCACCGAAGTTGGTCGATTGAGATGTGTTCTTAGATCAGCAAACTCACCCCCAGGGATTTCTGTCTGAGACACCAGCAATTTTCCCTGTCTTGAACGAGATATCTGGAGAGTTGGAAGATCTTGGAATTCTGCTACCGGAGTAGGCAGAATACCTCTCTGATCAGTACACTTCCCTTTGGCAAGGAGGGAAGAAGAATCCTTGTGAGAAAGAGTTCTTGAACTGAGTGGTGCCGGAGCACGTTCAGATTGATCTTCTACGGTAAAAATCGAGGAAGACTGAGAAAAGACCAAAGGGCCTTTTCCTTTGTTTTGTGAAGAAGGGTTAGCTAAAGAGCGTTTCCCTTTGTTGTCTTCCAAGTCATGGGACGAGGAAGTTTGAGAAAAGACCAACGGGCCTTTTCCTTTGTTTTGAGGAGGAGGAGGAATAGCCAAAAGACTACCCCCAGTGGATTGCGCAGGAGCAACAGGGTGCTTGAGAGAAGGAGCAGAGCTTTTCCTCTTGTTGTGAGAAGAGGAGAGATTAGCCAAAGGGCTGTCTCTCTTGGATTGTGCAGGCGCAGTTTGTGCAAGAGTTGATGGCGCACTGGCAGGTTGCGCATGAGTAACTCTGGCAGAAAGTCTTCTGGCCTCAGTCACAGTGGCTTGCGCAGCAGAGTTCTTGATGCCAGAATGCTTGAGTTGCACTCTGGTTGCTGGAGTGGTGGATTACGCAGGCAAAGTGGCAGCCAACTACGCCAGAGGAACAGGAGTCTTGCACTTTGACAGAGCAGCATATGAAGTAGTTTGTGCACTGGCAAGGGAAGCAGCATACTGCGCATGAAAAGTAGCAGCAGACTGCGCAGCAGAAACAGCAGTCTTAGGAACAGAGGCAGTGGATTGCGCAACAGGTTGAACAGCAGAGGCTGTAGACTGCACAACAGTCTTAGGGTCCCACACTGGATAAACTTTGCTTGTGGCAGAAGTTGTTGCAGTGCGAGGGGTGGTCCTAGAGTTGATCATCGCCTCGTATGCCGTCTGGTTGACCTTTACAACCAGCGTCTTCTGCGTCTTTCCGATAGACGCAACGTCACATTGAGTTATCACTTCCTCGTCGGAGGAGAAAGTCGTCCCCAGCAGAGTCGCCATTTTGTTTACAAAAACAAAAGTTGATCTTTATTTCAACAAACTTTGTAAAGAAGATTATAAGAATTCTGGGAAAGTACAACTATAGGAATCCGATCTGAAGACGATCGCTTTATCCCTTGGACGATTTGAACTTTGAAGACGGTAGCCTCTGAAGATTGCAGCAGTACTTTGGCAAGAACTCCTGATCTCTGGTGATGATTTCTGATCTCTGTATGCGTGTATGATCCCCCTCTAGGAAGGACTTGAAACTCTATTTATAGAGTTCTAGAAATAACTACTTTTTAGTTATTCTGGACTGCGCAAGATGGATTGCGCTGCGTTGGACCGCGCAGACATCAGACTGCGCTGGCAGTTATTTGATCGTGGGCCAACTGTATTAGACACATGACATTATTTGATTGAAATGCGCATGATCGTGTACAGACGGTTACCACGTAATGAGTCATTGATGGCATGAAGGCTACGTGTACTTTGTCAGTTGTATTGATGGAGTGTGCCAACTGAATTGCGCTGGCTTCGGATTGCGTTGGGATGGACCGCGCTGTGATGGACCGCGCTACAGAGAGTCTGGCAGATTGTGCTGCATGTACAGCTGTCCTCGAGCGCTGTGCTGCACGATAAACGAACAGTTTCCTCGTTCTCCGTGCTGTCAGTTGTCAGAAGATCTGATTCTCTGTCAGGTAATGATGACGAGGCCACGTCAGCTTGCGCACTTGGATGAGTGCGCAGTTCAGCCTGCACAATCAAATTGTTGCGCAATCTGTCGTCTGTACAGTTCACTTGAAGGATGCATAATTTGAGTTTTATGACTTTGTTGATGGGTGCAACTTGATTTTTAGGACCTACAAAGTTGACTTTCGATAAAAAAAGTCAACTCTTGGTCAACGGGGGTCAAGACTAGCCTAAACTACTCTCATCTAGTCATTACCTACCTAGACAACCTATTTCTAAGCCCATCTTAGAAGTCCAACTCAATATCTTAACTATACCCCATTACCTACATTTACCCTTCACAAGGTAAATACCAATACCTTACACATACCAAAGTAAACCACTCTAACCTTGGAATACTAACCTACGCTTCCTAGTATAGCTAAACACTAACCTACCTAAACATTACCAACCATAAAATCCTAGTACCTAGCTCATCTAACCCATCTTATGACACATGTTGGTTATCCCAACATTACCTTACCATATAATATGCTAATTCCCTATTACTTCTTATAGCCTCTCACATACACACACACACACAACCACCTTAGGCTTTTTGGGACTGTTTTTAGTATGGGAATTTGTGGAATGAATGAATGAATAGGACTAAAATGATACATGGGGTGAATACATATGTGAATGGTGATATGAGTGAATGTGTATAGGTAAGTGGATTTGTGAGTGAATGAATGAATGGATTGATATATGAATGTGGAATAATGGGGAAATGGATAGATGAATTTGTGGAAGAATGAAGGATGTATGGAAGAGTGAATGTATGGGTGAATGATGAAATATGGATAGATGGATGGATGAATTGATTGAATGAATGGAAGAAAATGAAAGGAAGAATTAATGGGTGAATATGGGTGAAGTGGGGATGTCCATGCCTGTCCCCTCTCCCCTCTACACTGCAATATGCAGTACACAAAGCCACTGCTGCTGCTATTTGCATCTAAGGGCTGCCCCCCTCCTACACACTACAAAGCAGTGTTAAATACTGCTGCTGCTAAGTAGCAGCCATGCTGC
Source organism: Iris pallida (assembly GCA_029216955.1). NCBI lineage: Eukaryota > Viridiplantae > Streptophyta > Magnoliopsida > Asparagales > Iridaceae > Iris > Iris pallida. The sequence continues at coordinate 49,817 of JANAVB010010582.1, forward strand.
TACTGCCACTCTAAATCAGTCCCCTTTGGGGGGGGGGCTGATACTGCTCCTACTGCTTCTGTTTGCAGCAGTGCACCCCCCCATTCTCTTATTCCCCTCACTCCTTCTATCACTCTAACACTCTATTCCCCTTTCACTCTCCATTTCCTCTCTCAATCACTCCACCACTCTCTAACATTCTCTCTCCATCTCACTCTCGAAATCTCTTTCTACTCTCTCAAACACATTCTCTATACCAAGTCTCTAACTCACAAATAAACACAATAGACACCCACCCACCAATATATATATATATATATATATATATATATATATATATATATATATATATATATATATATAAAATATGAAGAACACATCCTAACAATATAAAATCTGAAATTAAAATCACAAATAAATCATTCCCACAACATATCAAAATACAAGTGTGTCCAAAATAGGGGGGTTTCCCACTAGGACACAAACACAACAAAAGGACACACCTAGAAGTCTCCAAATGGACACAAAACGGACACAAATGGAGATACAACCATAGAGGTCATTCCTATGGGCTCAAAATAATCCTATATACATGTAGGAATGAAGTAGAGAAGAGATTATACCTTCCGGTTGATCGAATCTAGGAAAACTCCTCCCGATACGACACCGACACGTAGAGAGCTCCAAATGGACACGAACGAGTCCTGAAGCTCCCCAAATCTAGCTAGCTCCTCCTCTTGATGAAAGTAGAGAAGAAAAGAAAGGGATTGAGTGGAGAAATGGATTGATTTGATGGTGGAATGAATGGAGGCTTTTCTCAAAATTTGGGGAAGAACAAGAGAGAAAAAATGGAGTGGATAATATCAAATGGCTCATTCCTATCCCCCCTTGCTATGGCCGGCCACATTAGTGCATAGGTGTCCCCTATTAAAAGTCCAAAAATCCCCTACTAGTCCTATTAATTAATATTAGGAAAAGGGTTTAAGGTTGAGGCTATTTTAGTCATAGTTTAAGTCTCTAATCAAACCAACCCTATCCAAGAATAATTAGTCTAACCCACTAACTAAAAATAATGTCATGTGGGCCATGTCTAACTAATGAGTGGGTCCTACTAGAGTCAAAGCTACCCCGGGTCCCCGATACAAGTCAGATTGAGTTGAAATTCGAACCCGACTCAAATAACCCCAAAACAATATCATAAATAATAAAATAAATTTCAAAAATATTCAAAAATGAAAAATGACAAAAATATCCCTGTTCTTGAAAACTGGGAGTAACAAATCTATCCACCTTAAAAAAAATGCGTCCTCGAAATTAAAACAAAGCAATCACAGAAAAACACATGCAGAAAACAATCCCTCTCAAATACTTCCAAAAAAAATTCAGCAAAATAAAAATCTCTTAAGGCACAACAAACCTTGCAAATAAAAACTGTTACGTGTCCGACATGGACACAAAACTAACACAAAATCTCACCTATCAAAAGCCAAATCAACAATCACCAATGCAATAATATCAAAAATAAATCAAAAAGGTCCAATGACCAAAATACCCTTGGGCCAGAAATGATACTGAAAATATCCTAATCACATGGTTAGGCTCTAGGTCAAACAGTCTCTAGGGTTTCACTAGTAAAACATCAAAATCATAAGTCATGGCTTAAAAATTTAAAATGATTAAAATCTTGTCATGACCCGCACCTATTGTGAGCGTACGAGTACGTAACAACGCCCAGCCTACGCCGCAGTGTCGGCGGTAGAATGCTGTTCTAAGTCTCTAACTAACCATAAACTCATGCAGTATATAATGTACTCATCATGAGCAACTCCGAACGGAGGACAAGTATAATATATGGTGTAACTCAATCACAGTCTAAGCACGATAAGATAACACAGAAAATAACTAAGAAATTGAAGACAACAAACTACTGAAATAATATCAACATCTGAATAATCTCAAATACATCTCAAGTCTCAAATCTATATATACAACTCCAGATCTAAACAGGAAAACTAAAACAAGACAGACTAACTAAACACCCGATCACTCCTGAGTGTCGGGGCCATAGGTAGCTAAGCCATCTCCTCAGTAAAATGTAGGGCATGTGTCCTCAGGACAATCATCTGTAAAATTTTCAACAGGTCCAGTCAGGACAGGAACGAGCACATCTCATCTAGAAAACCCAAGTAAATGACAGAGAACTATAAAGCAGTTATAGACAGTTGTATTGATGAAAATGGCAGTTTATATTCAGGTGATGGTAAGAAAGACAGATAAAGTGCAAGGAAAGTAAATACTAAACAAGAGAAGAATCATAGCAATGAAGACTGTAAAAATAGAACTAGCTAAATAAGGGTAATATGATATAAAGTCCAGACAACAATGTAGACCAGTGTAACTCCAATGTAAGTCCAGTACAGGATGAATCTCATACAATGTGAATCCAGTAAGGGACGATTCCAGTCATAGTGATCAATAATTCCAGGGTGAGTCCAGCCTATACTCTAGCAGTGTGTTTTAAAATACCGAGATCGACATGTAAACGGCTATGGGTAATCCGGCACATCACACACCTGGCCGGGTGTGAGATAGCTATCATTCCAGTATGATTCCAGCAAAGGGTGATTCCAAAAATGGGGTATGTCTACATGTCTTACTCTAGTATTTCCCCTCCCAGCAAGTAAATCCAGAATTCTGACACAATGATTCAAGATGACTCCAGCCAAGTATAATGATACCAGTAAATGATTCTGGGGTAATTCCAGTAAATGATTCCAGTAATAGAGGCCAGGAATGATGATACTAGTAATAGAGGCCAGAAAATAAATGTGTGTCGTATACATGAATCCAGAAATATCCACACGTGTTGTAACAGAGAATCGCATACAACTAACTAGAACTGAAGTACAGTAATTGATAAATAAATGAGAGAACTATCAGAGAATGTACTCGCCTGATACTCTAAAAAGAGTAGTGTAATATCAGATGCCTGCACCAGAGTCACAATGTCCTAAACAGAGTAATATGGGTCATGATATGTAAAATACAAGAGAATTTAAAGCTACAATGCAAACAACATGATTTCTAAGCCAATCTAGGTCAAAGTCAACTCTAAGTCAAACCTGGTCAACTGTCTAGGTCAAACTAGGTCAATCGTAGTCCAGTCAAGTCTCACTAGGCCTAACCAAGCCTAGACTAGCAAACACACCATCACAAGTCATAGAGAACACATATTAAATATATATACATGCTTACATTACATTCACATATTTGAACTTGCATTCATTCAATCATAGGCATATTTACATACAGTCATACAAGGATGCATAGGCACTTGTATAAATTCCTACATATTGCATTCATTCATTTGTTCCTTGCATTTGATTACATACATTATCTACATTTCCTATATCATGGCATACCTACACTTATTCATTCATGCATTATGTTACCTACTACATGGATACTTGCATACATACATGCTCTCCTACATTCATTCATATATAGTGCATATTCATTAAGTTTACATAACATGCATACAAAATCGAACCCAAACAACCCAAATTACTCATGCAACCACAATATCATACTTGTGTCAGAGGGGTACATGTGTGGGGGTGTAACACACGTGTCCAAGGGTCGAGTCGTGTCCCAAGTCATGTAAACCAACTGTGCCAGGACACTGGTATCAGAAAAATAAAAGGGAAAATGCAAATTTGAAATCAAATCATGTTAATTCACATTTTAAATGATTGGTAAAAAAATATACAAGTGTACACGTGTCAACCAAGGTATTCGTGTCCAACCAAGTGGATACGAACGTGTCCAGAACACACAATCACTCACAGTCACGCACACGTGCACTGGACTGCACGCAGCGTCGTACACGTATACACGCATGTCCCGTGCGTGACACAGGCAACGTGGAGACACGTGGCCATGCATATGTGTTCAGCAGGACTAGGAGAACACGCTAGGGTGTCTGCAACATGTCCACGATACGCATGTCGCGTGTACAAGACACGTATCAGTTGAGTATCTGTGCGTTTGTGCAACAGTGTGGAAAACAGTGCGGGTCGATTTTCTCCGTGCACACAAAACGAGAACCCACAAAATTTTGTAGGTATCGTGTCAGTCACTAGGCCTCCATGTCCACCAATTTTGGTGTCCAACCGAGTCGTGTCGTGTCGGATGCGAACGTGTGGCAGCAAGACACCGTACGGGGCCTGTGTGCAGTGTCGTGCACGAGGTGCGAGTCCTATTTGGACAAGAAAAAACTATAGAATCATGCTCAGTCGTACAAATATTAAATCTACACATGAAGATCTACTCAAATATATAATTTGTTTCGAAAAATATCAATATTCAATCCATAGAGGCATTTCAACAAACACCTACACCACACTACGACACGTGTCCGATACGGACACCAAACGGACACGAAATCTACCCAAATTTTAGGGACACCTAGGGGACTCCTAGATCTAGCCCTATATGCAAAGAAAACTGAAGTTTAAATCAATTTAAGGGGTTTTACCTATGTGTGCAAAAAGCTTGGAAAAGCCTCAAATGGGGGATTCTTCCTCTTGGCGTCAAAAGCTCCAAATTGACCCAAAGCTGTGATTAAACTCCAAAATTAGGAAATAGGAGAGTGTTAGGTTTTAATGCAAGAAACTAGGATTAAAAAGGACTTAAAATGGATTTATGGGGATTTTTGCAAGAGGGACACATACCTTTCTTTTTCCAATGTTGAAATGAATAAAGAAAGAGGCAAGCCCTAGAAAATAGGTGTTTATATAGGGTGGGGATCCCTATGGCTGGTCATAAAGGAAGGAATTAGGGTTAGGGTTTCCTAAATTGGCCCATGGGCTTAAGTTATAGTTAATCAAGTCATGAAGTCACAAGCCATTTCATGAAACCATAAACCATGACTTAAATTCACCAAACCTAATCCCCTCATTCTACAATTAGTTTCTAATGACTAAAAATAGGTTAACCTAAATTAAACTAGGGTCACCATGGCTAGGGTTAGCTTCTAGGCTAGTTCACTAGGTCTCAACAAGTCAAGTCAACCTAGAATTCACCAATTCAACAAATCACCAAATAAATCAAATAAGTCAAAATGACCAAAATATCCCTAGGCTAAAAATGATAAATATATCATCCTAATGACATGGTTAGGCTCTAGGTCATGCAGTCTCTCAGGTTTCGCTAGCAGCACATCAAAATCACAAGTCATGACTTAAACAAGTTTTTAAATAGTTTAAAAATATTTAAAAATCACCAAAAATCACCATGTGAAATAAATATCAATAAATAATAATTATAATTACAAAATTTCAAAAATACCCTCATCTGGAAAACTGGGTGTTACAATCCTACCCACCTTATAAAAATTTCGTCATCGAAATTAAGATGATCGCACCTCTCCTAGGTCAAACCCCCAATCAATCAAGTCGAAGTAATATAATCCTACTGGTCATGATTCCATAGTCTCGAGCAGGGTAGCTAAACTATCTAGCAATCACAAACAATATCCTGGCAGGTACTAAGGGAAATCACGCATGAAAGTGGGGAGAAAGAACAAGAAGGTCAAACCTGCTAATCCATCACCTGCGATGTCAGTCTCCTCGGCTGCCATCGCAAAAGCTCCACCCCTCTGGTGCTGAGCTACAGGTGGCCTAGCCCCCTCAAAAGGAGGTGCAATGGGACAATCTATCTTCTGGTGGACAGCTGACCCACAGAAATAGCAAACCCTCAACCTCTTCCTGCACTGCTCCCAAATGTGTCCCGGCTTCTTGCAGTAGAAACAACTGATCACCTTCGGGTCCTGACCCCGATACTGATGCTGCACCTGCTGAATTCCCACTGGTGCCTGCATCTGCTGAATCTGCACATGAGGCCTCTTGGCCTGGCCTCCGCTGCTGCTGGTACCGTGAGCGTCCCGTCCCCTCTTGAGCCTCAGCTCAAGATCATCCTTAGCCATTAAAGCTCCCGTCAAAATCTCCTCGAAAGTGGCATCCCTGTTGCCCTTGGTCAAGGACTTGACTTCCTTGACCAGACCCTTCCTGAACCTCTGGGCCTTCGTCGCCTCGCTCAAGCCCTCTACGAATCTGCTGAGGTGGCCGAACTCCCCAGCGTACTCCTCCACTGACAGGCTTCCCTGAACTAGGCTCTTGAACTGCGACTCCAAGGCTCTGAGCGCTGAATCTGGAAAAAACTTCTTCTTGAAGAAACCCCTGAACTCCTCCCAAGTCTGTCCAGCTACCCCCACCCTGGGGTCTGACTGATACCAGGTGCGAGCAAGATCTCGCATCCGGCTAGCTGCTGCCTCTATCTGGAGATCTGCCGGTATCCGGGCCAGGCGAAAGATCTCCTCAATATGCTCGATCCACTCGTCAGCATATAAAATCCCCTCTGTCCCCAGGAAGTCTCTGGGGCTCATCTTCTGGAACTGATCTATTCCCGGTGTCCTCGGCTGCTGGATCACTGGTCGAGCTGCGACTGCCGTAAGGGCCAACTCCATGCCTCGGTCCTGTCGGGCCTGCTGTCGGTCCATAAACTGCTGGAAGTAGGCAAACATATGTGCCGCATCTACGTATCCTGTAGGCGGCGTCTGCTGGAACTGCATCTCTGGGATGACTGGGTCCTGCCCCCGAGCTGGTGAAGGCATACCCCTAGCTGCTGCTGCTGAAGTCTCAATATGCGCAGAGGTGGCAGGAGCTGCAGCCTCCTGACCCTGCTGATCTGGCTGAGAGGTGGCAGTCCCCTCTACAACAACTGCTGCACCAGAGCGATGTGATCGTGTCTCCACCATCCTGAAGACAGATCGAACAAGGAAGTCAATACTGAGCAGGAATCGACATATCAAGGGAGGACAGTTAATTCAAAGAAGGCAAATCAGTACGATATGTAGATGGCATGATTCAAAGCAGAATTTTTCCTAACTGTGATTGAGTGCCTCTCCGGTAAAGCCTATCTCTCAGTCCTATCGCAGGCTCACAGCAGTACAACTAAGTCGCCGTACTACCACGATATCGCACTAATATGATTCTCGACCTGCATGGACCACCACTAAAAACGTGTCACGACCTGCACCCATTATGAGGGTACGAGTACGTAACATCGCCCAGCCTACGCCGCAGTGTCGATGGTAGAACGTTGTTCTAAGTCTCTAACTAACCATCAACTCATACAGTATATAATGTACTCATCATGATCAACTCCGAACGGAGGACAAGTATAAGATATGGTGTAACTCAATCACAGTCTAAGCACGATAAGATAACACAGAAAATAACTAAGAAATTGAAGACAACAAACTACTGAAATAATATCAACATCTGAATAATCTCAAATATATCTCAAGTCTCAAATCTCTATATACAACTCCAGATCTAAACAGGAAAACTAAAACAAGACAGACTAACTAAACTTCTGATCACTCCTGAGTGTCGGGGCCATAGGTAGCTAAGCCATCTCTCAGTAAAATGTAGGGCATGTGTCCTCAGGGCAATCATCTGTAAAATTTTCAACAGGTCCAGTCAGGACAAGAACGAGCACATCTCATCTAGAAAACCCAAGTAAATGACAGAGAACTATAAAGCAGTTATAGGCAGTTGTATTGATGAAAATGGCAGTTTATATTCTGGTGATGGTAAGAAAGACAGATAAAGTGCAAGAAAAGTAAATACTAAACAAGAGAAGAATCATAGCAATAAAGACTGTAAAAATAGAACTAGCTGAACCAGGGTAATATGATATAAAGTCCAGGCAACAATGTAGACCAGTGTAACTCCAATGTAAGTCCAGTACAGGATGAATCTCATACAAGATGAATCCAGTAAGGGACGATTCCAGTCATAGTGATCAATGATTCCAGGGAGAGTCCAGTCTATACTCTAGCAGTGTGTTTTAAAATATCGAGATCGACATATAAATGGCTATGGGTAATCTGGCACATCATACACCTGGCCGGGTTTGAGATGGCTATCATTCAGTATGATTCCAGCAAAAGGGTAATTCCAGAAATGGGGTATGTCTACATGTCTTACTCTAGTATTTCCCCTCCCAGCAAGTGAATCCAGAATTCTGACACAATGATTCAAGATGAGTCCAGCCAAGTATAATGATACCAGTAAATGATTCCGGGGTGATTCCAGTAAATGATTCCAGTAATAGAAGCCAGGAATGATGATACCAGTAATAGATGCCAGAAAATAAATGTGTGTCGTATACATGAATCCAGAAATATCCACACGTGTTGTAACAGAGAATCGCATACAACTAACTAGAACTGAAGTACAGTAATTGACAAATAAATGAGAGAACTATCAGAGAATGTACTCGCCTGATACTCTAAAAAGAGTAGTGTAATATCAGATGCCTGCACCAGAGTCACAATGTCCTAAAAAGAGTAATATGGGTCACGATATGTAAAATACAAGAGAATTGAAAGCTACAATGCAAACTACATGATTTCTAAGCCAATCTAGGTCAAAGTCAACTCTAAGTCAAACCTGGTCAACTGTCTAGGTCAAACTAGGTCAATCCTAGTCCAGTCAAGTCTCACTAGGCCTAACCAAGCCTAGACTAGCAAACACACCATCACAAGTCATAGAGAACACATATTACATATATATACATGCTTACATTACATTCACATATTTGAACTTGCATTCATTCAATCATAGGCATATTTACATACATTCATACAAGGATGCATAGGCACTTGTATACATTCCTACACATTACATTCATTCATTTGTTCCTTGCATTTGATTACATACATTATCTACATTTCCTATATCATGGCATACCTACACTTATTCATTCATGCATTATGTTACCTAATACATGGATACTTGCATACATACATGCTCTCCTACATTCATTCATATATAGTGCATATTCATTAAGTTTACATAACATGCATACAAAATCGAACCCAAACAACCCAAATTACTTATGCAACCACAATATCATACTTGTGTCAGAGGGGTACACGTGTGGGGGTGTAACACACGTGTCCAAGGGTCGAGTCGTGTCCCAAGACATGTAAACCAACTGTGCCAGGACACTGGTATCAGAAAAATAAAAGGGAAAATACAAATTTGAAATCAAATCATGTTAATTCACATTTTAAATAATTGGTAAAACAATATACAAGTGTACACGTGTCAACCAAGGTATTCGTGTCCAACCAAGTGGACATGAACGTGTCCAGAACACACAATCACTCACAGTCACGCACACCTGCACTGGACTGCACGCAGCGTCGTGTACGTATGCACGCGTGTCCCGTGCGTGACACAGGCCACGTGGAGACACGTGGCCATGCATATGTGTTATCCATGGCTAGGAGAACACGCTAGGGTGTCTGCAACATGTCCACGACACGCGTGTCGCGTGTACGAGACACGTATCAGTCGAGTGTCTGTGCGTGTGTGCAACAGTGAGGAAAACAGTACGGGTCGATTGTCTCCGTGCACACAAAACGAGAACCCACAAAATTTTGTAGGTATCATGTCAGTCACTAGGCCTCCGTGTCCACCAATTTTGGTGTCCAACCGAGTCGTGTCGTATCGGATGCGAACGTGTGGCAGCAGGACACCGCACGGGGCCTGTGCTCAGTGTCGTACACGAGGTACGTGTCCGATTTGGACATAAAAAACTACAGAATCCTGCTCAGTCGTACAAATATTAAATCTACACATGAAGAGCTACTCAAATATATAATTTGTTTCAAAAAATATCAATATTCAATCCATAGAGGCATTTCAACAAACACCTACACCACACTACGACACGTGTCCGATACGGACACTAAACGGACACGAAATCCACCCAAATTTTAGGGACACCTAGGGGACTCCTAGATCTAGCCCTATATGCAAAGAAAACTGAAGTTTAAATCAATTTAAGGGGTTTTACCTATGTGTGCAAAAAGCTTGGAAAAGCCTCAAATAGGGGATTCTTCCTCTTGGTGTCAAAAGCTCCAAATTGACCCAAAGCTGTGATTAAACTCCAAAATCAGGAAATAGGAGAGTGTTAGGAATCTAATGCAAGAAACTAAAATTAAAAAGGACTTAAAATGGATTTATGGAGATTTTTGCAAGAGGGACACATACCTTTCTTTTTCCAATGTTGAAATGAATAAAGAAAGAGGCAAGCCCTAGAAAATAGGTGTTTATATAGGGTGGGGATCCTTATGGCTGGTCATAAAGGAAGGAATTAGGGTTAGGGTTTCCTAAATTGGCCCATGGGCTTAAGTTATGGTTAATCAAGTCATGAAGTCACAAGCCATTTCATGAAACCATAAACCATGACTTAAATTCACCAAACCTAATCCCCTCATTCTATAATTAGTTTCTAATGACAAAAAATAGGTTAACCTAAATTAGACTAGGGTCACCATGGCTAGGGTTAGCTTCTAGGCTAGTTCACTAGGTCTCAACAAGTCAAGTCAACCTAGAATTCACCAATTCAACAAATCACCAAATAAATCAAATAAGTCAAAATGACCAAAATACCCCTAGGCTAAAAATGATAAATATATCATCCTAATGACATGGTTAGGCTCTAGGTCATGCAGTCTCTCAGGTTTCGCTAGCAGCACATCAAAATCACAAGTCATGACTTAAACCAGTTTTTAAATAGTTTAAAAATAATTAAAAATCACCAAAAATCACCATGTGAAATAAATATCAATAAATAATAATTATAATTACAAAATTTCAAAAATACCCTCATCTGGAAAACTGGGTGTTACAAATCTCCAAAATCAAAGCATAAATTAAATGACAATAATTAAATGACTAAAATTATAAAATTTAAAATTACTCTCAATTAGAAACTGGGTGCTACAAGTCTATCCACCTTAAAAAAAATTCATCCTCAAAAATTAAGGTGGTAGTGCTCCTTATAGGTCAAACACCCCACAAACAAAATCTCAAAATCATGCAGTTCGATAATCATATGCGTTTGTCCAAAATTATGATACTCAGAATCTCCGTCATGCTAGTGAGCAAGGCTACGATAACCACAGAGTCCTCGACTAAGGTACATATCTCTAGAATCATGGTGTTTAAAATTTTTGTATTGCCGCATGCTTGGCAGCAAAAACCTTAAATTCCTACACCCGAGAAATACGTCCATAATCCGACTATATTTTCTCACAATGCCTGCTAGCATGACCCTAGAGGATTCTAAAATCTCATAATCGAGGCGACCTAGCCCATACGACTTATCTCAGAAGAAAATCACATTAAAAGAATAAAATTTTTATCAAACGATCAAGGAACAGATGGAATCGAATTTCAAGACAGTTATAAGAAGGCAATACGGAAATGAGATCGAAAGATTAGAACCTGCAATCTGCCCAGCTACTGCCTGACTGCCCTCAACTGTCATGGCAAAAGCACGCCCCTGCTGGCCTCCTCTAGCCTATTGTACTATGACCTGGCCTCTTCGGATTCCACTAGCGTGACAATCCCTCAGCTGGTGGTCGGGCACCCCACAATATAGATATACGCTCAACCTCTTCCTATAGGTCTTCCGACTGTATCCTGGCTTTTCGCAGAAGCCGAACTGAGTAGTATGTCTCTGGCCCTGTCCCTGGTGCTCGTGGGCACGTGTCGGTGCTTGCTGAATTTGTAACTGAGGCTGCTGCTGAATCTGCCTCTGCTGGAAGTGAGGGCACTTTGTCGGCCCTGCACTAGAGCTCGCACCAAGAACATTACTGCCCCTCTTCGGCTTGAGGCCGAAGTCCTCTTCTGCTATCTGTGTCTCCATCAGTATCTGTTCGAAGGTCGTATCGCGTCACCCGAAAGTACGAGTGTGAACCGCATGAATAAGGCCTCTCCCAAACTTGCGGGCCCTATACCCCTCATCCTGGATCAGATCTGGTACAAACCTACTCAGACGAAAAACCTCCGTTGCATACTCGTCCACCAACGAGTTCCCCTGCACCAATCCGACGAACTGGGACTCCAGAGCTGTCAAAGCCACATCGGGGTAGAACTTCTCCTTGAAGAGCCGCCTGAAGTTCTTTCGTACGAGGATCCGTACGAAACCACGTCAAGGCGATGTCAAAGAACTGACTCGCCGCAGCTGTGACCCATAGTCCCCTCGAAACCTCTACTAACTCCAGGCTCCTCTGACGTCCTCCAACCAGTCATCTGCATACAGGATACCCTCGGTACCCTTGAAGTCCCTCGGGTTCATCTTCTTGAAATCTAGGCATGTGCCAGGCCTCCTCTGACCCTGCTGCTAAACTGGAGTACCCTGAACTGTACCCGGTACAACCCTCTCTACTGCTGCCATCGCTAGCTGGTGGGAGTTCTCCATGCTCTTCCGTAACACCTCTGTCTGGCGGTGCTATGCCTCGGCCTGGACCATCTGGGTCTGCAACGTCTGCTGTAGAAGGGCCATCATCTGCTGTGCATAAGTCGGTAGTGGAGGCTGCGGAGGAAGAGTCTCTGGAATGGCTATGGACGGTCCCACTGCTGAAGGTGGAAGACCTCCTGGAACTGCCGCTGCTACTCCCGCCTGAAAGGCAGGAACTGAGGCTGCTGCTCTCTCGACTGCTACTCCCGTAGCCGGAGGTGGAGGTTCTACTGGATCGGACCTCTCTGGAACTGCACTAGGCCATGTTGCCTGAGAATGAGTCACTGTCATCCTGAAGATGAATTGAACCCAAGAGATCAATATGGCACAAGATAAGATATTATCAAAGGAGGATAATTGAATTCAATGCAAGAAGAGTTATCATGGTAATCAAAAGATCAGAATTTTTCTAAAATGTGATTGAGTAACTCCTATCATATCCTAGATCCTATGTCCTAGTCACAGGCTCATAAGTAGTACTCTAAGTCGAGCACCATTATGAGATCGCACTAATGGCGACACTGACCTGCATGGGCCACCACAAAAAAGTGTCACGACCCGCACCCTGATTAGGGGCACGAGCACGTGGTTACGTCCAGCCTACGCCACAGAATCGACGGTAGAATGCTGTATAGGTCGTCTACAAAAACTATACTAAACAGTAATAAGACCCCTGTACAGTATATATACTCCGAATGGAGGTGACATAGCAAATACAGTCTCAATCACAAGATAAAACTAAGGTAGATAGCACAAAAAGAAAATATGATAGATGTGGAAATAGGAAATGAGTTCAACATCCAACACAGCTAGAGAGAAACAAACAACATCACAGAGTCACAAAATATAAATATAAGCTACTACAGTCTAAAACAAAAGCTGGATCGCAGTCCAGGCAAACCAAACTAAGCTATACTACTCTGGTATGCAAAGTCTATTGGCTTAACTAACAGGCCACAGTCCTGGACTAAGTCTCCATCTGTGTCGACCCCATAGTAGGTAAAATCTGTAATATCTGTAATATGTTAACGGTATCCTGTCAGGAAAATGAGCAAGTACTAACACTAACAGCAGTTCCATATGAATTGACAAATTCTATAAGAGATAGTATAATGAAATACAAGACAAAGATATGAGATGACTTGGGAGCTATTCGAAAGCCGAGTTACAACCCGTAAACCAAACAAGAACCGGGGTTGTAACCCTTCTCCCGAACAGAACCTAGCCTTTAATCAAAGTATAGCATAAGAGCATGTAGAATATATAAAATACGAGACAAAATCAACAGGAAATATATATCAAGATGTGAGTACTGAATAGGACGACAATATATATATAGGATGACTTGGGAACTATTCGAAAGTCGAGTTACAACCCTTAAACCAAACAAGGACCGGGGTTGTAACCCTTCTTCCGAACAGAACTTAGCCTCCTATGATAAATAAATATAAAAATGTGACTTGAATTATTAGGGCGTTATGTGATGGGCTTGGGAAATATTAGGGGACAGGCTATCCACTTGGCCTGACAATCACATGAAAATTTGGAAAGGGTCATGCCGACTAACCTTGATAACGAGCACATGAATAAGATCACGCTACACCCTACGTGAGGTGAGAGTGGCACAAGCACATGAATATAGTGACATGAGGCTTTGATCATATAGCCCCTAATAACTCCCCACCCCCGAATAGTATAATGGATCTGGACATGACATGTCATGACACGGGATTCGAAAGCAGGAGGCCAGCCTACTCCCAAATCGATGTCTATACAGTACAGAAAATAAGAAATATTGCGTACTAATATACCAAGAAAGTCTAGGAATAACATCTCATTTCATGATCCAACATATACTAGTCCATGAACTATCGTGACTGGAAATCGAGTAAGTCACTACAACTGAATCGGATATAGCAGATATCAAGACAATGAAAACTATCAGTGAATGTACTCGCCTGTGATCCTAAGCTGATAAGGTGAACAGATGCTTAGAGTAATCACAGACCTAAAAATGAGATACCACGAGTCAACAGGGTTTAATAATGAAAGAAAAGCTAATCTAGTCTTGATATGCAAGTCTAAGTCAAAACTAGGTCAAACTAAGTCGCACCAAGCTAAACTAGGTCATATTGAGCCAAACTAGATCACACTAGGACAACTAAGGTCAAACAGGGTCACGGGAAGCCAATCCAAGTCAAACTAGGTCAATCTGGGTCAAGGGTTGACTTACAGTTGACTTTTGGTCAAAAAGTTAACTCTGGTCAACTCTGGTCAACACTGAGTTAACCCTGGGTCAACTCTCGGTCAAACTAGTCAAATGTTGACTAACAGTTGACACAGGATTCAAAATCGATGTCTATACACTACAGAAAATAAGAAATATCGCGTAGTAATATACCAAAAAAGTCCAGGAATAATATCTCATGTCATGATCCAATATATACTAGTCCGTGAACTATCATGACTGGAAATCGAGTAAGATACTACAACTGAATCGGATATAGTAGATATCAAGACAATGAAAACTATCAGTGAATGTACTCGCCTGTGATCCTGAGCTAATAAGGTGAACAGATGCTCAGAGTAATCACAGACCTAAAAATGAGATACCATGAGTCAACAGGGTTTAATAATGAAAGAAAAGCTAATCTATTCATGATATGCAAGTCTAAGTCAAAACTAGGTCAAACTAAGTTGCATCAAGCTAAACTAGGTCATACTGAGCCAAACTAGGTCATACTAGGACAACTAAGGTTAAACAAGGTCACAGGAAGTCAATCCAAGTCAAACTAGGTCAATCTAGGTCAATGGTTGACTTACAGTTGACTTTTAGTCAAAAGTTAACTCTGGTCAACTCTGGTCAACACTGAGTCAACCTTAGGTCAACCCTAGGTCAAACTAGTCAAATGTTGACTAACAGTTGACTTTCAGTCAACTGGTCAACTCTGGTTTGGTTTTGGGTCGATTCTAAGTCAAGCGTTGACTTGAAGTTGACTTTCGGTCAAAAAGTCAACTCTTGGTCAACGAGGGTCAAGACTAGCCTAAACTACCCTCATCTAGTCATTACCTACCTAGACAACCTATTTCTAAGCCTATCTTAGAAGTCAAACTCAATATCTTGACTATACCCCATTACCTACATTTACCCTTCACAAGGTAAATACCAATACCTTACACAAACCAAGGTAAACCACTATAACCTTGGAATACTAACCTAGGCTTCCTAGGATAGCTAGATACTAACCTACCTAAACATTACCAACCATAAAATCCTAGTACCTAGCTCATCTAACCCATCTTATGACACATGTTGGTTATCCCAACATTACCTTACCATATAATATGCTAATTCCCTATTACTTCTTATAGCATCTCACATACACACACAACCACCTAAGGGTTTTTGGGACTGTTTTTAGTATGGGAATTTGTGGAATGAATAAATGAATAGGACAAAAATGATACATGGGGTGAATGCATATGTGAATAATGATATGAGTGAATGTGTATAGGTAAGTGGATATGTGAGTGAATGAATGAATGGATTGATATATGAATGTGGAATAATGGGGGAATGGATAGATGAATTTGTGGAAGAATGAAAGTTGTATGGAAGAGTGAATGTATGGGTGAATGATGAAATTTGGATAGATGGATGGATGAATTGATTGAATGAATGGAAGAAAATGAAAGAAAGAATTAATGGGTAAATATGGGTAAAGTGGGGCTGTCCATGGCTACCCATGGCTGTCCCCTCTCCTCTCTACACTGTAATATGCAGTACACAAAGCTACTGCTGCTATTTGCATCTAAGAGCTGCCCTCCCTCCTGTACACTGCACAGCAGTGTTAAATACTGTTGCTGCTAAGTAGCAGCCATGCTGCTACTGCCACTCTAAATCAGTCCCCTGTGGGAGGAGGACTGATACTGCTCCTACTGCTGCTGTTTGCAGCAGTGTACCCCCCATTCTCTCATTCCCCTCACTCCCTCTATCACTCTAACACTCTAATCCTCTTTCACTCTCCATTTCCTCTCTCAATCACTCCACCACTCTCTAACACCCTCTCTCCATCTCACTCTCGAAATCTCTCTACTCTCTCAAACACATTCTCTATACCAAATCTCTAACTCACAAATAAACACAATAGACAAACACCCACCAATATATATATATATATATATATATATATATATATACAAGACACATAGATGTTACCCGTACCGAGATCTCTTACGTTGCTAACAAATCCCCCGAAGCGCGGACCGCGCTCAACCTCGCCAGAGCGATCCTCAAGTCCAGACTTAAAGTCGAAACGGAATTCTGGAAACAAAAAGCTAGACTTAAATGGGACAACGAAGGGGACCGCAACTCCAGCTTCTTCTACGCCTGCGTTAAAGGCCGCAGACAACAGCTCAACCTCCATCGTATCTCCGATAACAATGGCAACCAGCTGACGGACCAGCAAATGATTCAAGAGGCTGCGGCTAACTTCTTCTCCAATCTCTTCTCTAAAGAAGCGGTCGTCTTGGACGAGAGAGTGCTGGCGGAGATCCATAGCATCATCACCGAACAAGAGAACGAGCAGCTCCTTTTCCTTCCCTCCGTTACCGTGGTGCAGACCGCAGCATGGGATCTAGACGAGCACAGCGCTCCCGGACCTGACGGCTTCAGCGGGGTATTCTATAGACATTGCTGGGACATCATCGGCCCAGACTTTTTTGAGGCTTCGGTTGCCTTCTTTCATGGAGCTAGATACCCTAAATCCTTATCCAGGGCTAATCTCATTCTTATCCCCAAAAAAGACAACCCAGAAACCTTCAAAGACTTCCGCCCCATAAGTCTATGCAACTTTGCCAACAAAATTATCGCAAAAATTATCGCTAACCGAATGACGGATCTCCTGTCCAAAATTATATCCGAGGAGTAGAGCGGTTTTGTGAAAGGGCGTAGCATCGTGGACAACATCCTGCTCGCTCAAGAGATGGTCACTTGCATAAAATTCTCGGCTAGAGGGGGGAACATCGCCATTAAGCTGGACATGGAGAAAGCCTACGACCGCCTCGACTGGCAATTCATGATCTGGGTTTTCAGGGCTTTTGGCTTCTCTGAACCCTGGATTGACATCATCTTCAGGTCCATCAACAATTCCTGGTTCTCCACTGTAATCAACGGCTAGGACGATAGCTCCTTCACCGCTAGCCGTGGCATCCGTCGGGGGACCCACTTTCAGCCACTATCTTCATCATCACTGCTGAGGCCCTCAGCAGAAACTTTAAGAGCATGCCCAACACCCCTAGGTTCCACCATTTTCATACCACCACCGGCTGTCCCATCATCACTCACCTTGCTTACGCTGACGATGTCCTCATTTTTTCCTCCTAAGACATTGGCTCTCTCGAGGTGGTCCTTCAAACGCTGAACAGGTACACCAGATGTTCCGGACAAAGAATCAACAACAACAAGAGCATAATCTACACCCATCACAAAACAGACAGGTCACACTCTGCGACACTCTCCAACCTGACTTCCTTTGCCATAGCATACCTCCCTTTCACCTAGTTAGGGTGCCCATTGGTCTATGGCAAGGTCAACTCGGGTATCTTCGAGTACATGGTTAGCGCCATCAGGAAAAGGATCGAGGGGTGGCACAATGCCACCCTCTCGCCTGGAGGTAAGCTGATTCTAATCAAGCACGTCCTATCCTCCATTCCTATTTACACCCTGACGGTCTGTAACCCTCCCAAAAAGGTCCTTGCTTCGCTTGAATCCCTATTTGCCTGCTTCTTCTGGGGCCACAACAAAAGCAAAGACAAGCACCACTGGGCCAGCTGGACCACTATGGCTAATCCCACCCTCGAGGGCGGTCTGGGATTCTGTAGATTGGAACACATTATCGACGCTTGCTCAATGAAGTTATAGTGGAAACACGCACGAATAATTCAATTTGGACTCGTTTCATGCAAGCGAGATACTTCAGATATTCCCACCCTGGAACGGCCTCAGTCAACAACCGTTCATCTTCATCCTGGAGA
>JANAVB010010583.1:0-47410 GCA_029216955.1 Iris pallida
TGTGTGTGTGTCCTCTGTGTTGGTATCAATGTGTGTCTATGGGTGATGTGTGTGTGGGTAATATATATATATATATATATATATATATATATATATATATATAATATATATATATATATATATATATAATTGTTGACATAAAGTCCAGTCAACCAAATATTGATAACATTGACTAAATAATACTTGTAATAATTCAATACGACACACGAGACTACTGTTTGCCATTGATTGTAAAGTACAGAACAATTATCGGAGGACTGAACTTAGACTCACATACAAACTCGCTCGTACAAAGAAAGCCTAGGGACGAAAACCTAGGTACAGCAGTCTAAGTACGATTGTTTATTTTAGATTCTGGGGGGACGATAGAGGCTCGGGAAAGCGACGGCCGCTCTGCCTTACTCCTTGGATGATCGGTACGCAGCCTTGACTCGGGGAAGATCTGCTTGGTCGTTGACGAAGAAATGCCTTCTTGCTCTCTCTCTGATTGCTCTCCTGGCTTCTCTCTCTCTGTGTATATTCTCTCTCTGACTATGGGAGAAGTCTCTCTGTGTATACATATTTCTTCTGGCTTCTTTTTTTTGTATATCTCCCTATATCACAAGGGAATGGCACCTTGCTATTTATAATGGGGATGTGATCGCTAGGGTTGCCAATGATTAGCTCTTGGAGATGGCGGCGGCTAGGGGATTAATCAATCCAGCCGTTCGTTTCTGATTATGACGAATCAGAACCATTAAGGGTAGATTACACCAAATCCCCATTAGCAATTAATGCTGATTGGCATAAATCTTCCTTATAATGATTCTCTCATATCTGCGAATAAATCAAATTTATTCTCCTGCCACGTGCCCCAGATCATTGGGATTCGACCCGATCTTGGATTGCCATAAATCTGGGAGATTGATCGACTAAGGACACGTGTCCTGAGAGCCAATGGTGAGACTTGAACCGCATGCAAATTGGGCCGCATAAGATTTGGGCCGCATGGATTTTGGGCCGCATAAGACTTGGGACACGTGTCAGGGCTGTCTGGGCAGTGGCCCCCTCCTTCAGACTTCTGAACCATATGATGAGTCGTATGGACCGCATAATGGTGTGTCTGCTTGAGCCGCATGGGCATGATCTTCTTGAGCCGCATAGGGATGATTCTACTCGAGCCGCATGGGACAGCTTCACTCTGAACCACATGGAAGTCTTCACTTCGAGCCGCATAAGCACACCCACGTGGCAGGGCCACGTGGCATTTTATTTTCTCGGGGGATCGTGTCAGAGATTTCTTTCTCTTCCCTAGAGATTCATCATCATGACAGAGTCATAATTACCTGCTTTGGTGTCAGGTCTGTCAACTTTTCAGAGGGTCAGCCGTCAAAGCAATTAATGCAGCATGGATCGGAGGGGAGCACTGTCACGCCACATGTCTTCTGAGCCGCATGGAATGCCTCCGGCCGCATAGCTCCTTATGCCGCATGACTCCCTGAGCCGCATGCTTTTTCTGAGATGGGTCTTTCTTGGCCGTATGAGTCAATTTCTTTAGTATTTTCTATGCTTCTACAGGACCCCCTTCAAAGTTTTCAATTTGTAAAATTGAAATACTTTGAACAAGAAGCATGGCCGTATTAGCCACATATGCAATCCCGACCGCATAGATGTCCTGGCTGCTTGGATGTGTTATTCGCATGATTGTTTCAGCCGCAGGGGGTGTGTTAGCCGCATAGATGGTCCAGTCCACGTGTGCGGGTCTTTATTTATCTCCAAGTTGCTTCAGCGCCGTCTTTGTAGGGGGAATCTCAAGGGTCAGTTCATTAAATCTTTTTGGATTTGATGCCTTGGGTGAATCTTGGAGACGAAACCCAAGGAGTCGGTTTCGTCCTTCTTGTTTTGCTTCTGTTTTCTCTCTTTCTGAAGGGGACATGATCCCGAAATATGTAATGCTTTTTCTTTCTTCAAATAAAGAGTACTTTCAATTCTATCCTTTATTTGTATTGCTTGCTGCGCCTATATTGTGGTGATGTTTTCCCCCACATAGGGGATATATTTGTGGACCTGTTACCCATGGCATACCTTGGTTTTAGGTAGAGGTAACAAGTTTTGGTCGGGGTACCTGAAGCAGCCATAGCAAAGTGGTCATGGGTGCTCTTGGTATTGAGAAGAGAATTGCCGTAGAGCAGCTGGGCTCCTGGGGCATGATGAGATGATAGGTTTGTGTTAAGAAATTTAGCTGAGGATATTTGTGGGCCTATTACCCTTGGCATACCCTGGTTTAGGATACGGGTAATAGGATGAAAGAGAACTGACATACTTGCTCAGAGGTAACGGGGACATGGTAAGTAGGAAAGTTCTTTGAACGTTGAGTCTTCCTACTCAGAGGTAATGAGTACATGGCAGGAGCGAACTCGACGAAGAGTATTGGTGGTCAACAGAGGACATCTGTGGTCAACAGAGGACATTTGTGGTCAACGGAGGACATTTGTGGTCAACAGAGGACATTTGTGGACCCATTACCCTTGACGTACTCCGGTGGTGGGTACAGGTAATAGGTCGAAAGGGGATCATCATACTTACTCAGAGGTAATGAGGACATGGCAAGTATAAAGGTTTCTTCGATGGAGCCTTCCCATTCAGAGGTAATGAGGACATGACAGGAGTGGGCTCAATGAAGGGGGGTACGTAGAATAACTCAGAGGTAATGAGGACATGGAAATTCTATGTAGGAGTGATTTGTTTTTGGCGGAAATGGGACGACTCAGAGGTGATGAGGACATGGTCGTCTTGGAAATTTGTGGATCTGTTACCTTTGTTGTGCACTGGGAGTGCAGGTATTAGATCATGAGGGAGGATCTCTTGTAGGAAGAAAGTTCAGCGGTATGATTATACATGACTTTCTTTCAAAAGAGTGATCGGGATGTAAGTTCAGGGGTACCGATGGGCACATAACTCGACAATCCATGAATGTTGGAATCAAAGTGTAAGTTCAGAGGTACCAGCAGGTACATGACTAGGAATTTAGGATATGTTTATGGAAGAAGGGCATGAGCTCAGCGGTACATGCGGGTACATGACTCAAAAATCTGTGAATGTTGGAATCAAAGTATAAGTTCAGGGGTACCAGCAGGTACATGACTTGGGAATTTGGGATATGAGTTCAGCGGTACAAGAGGGTACGTGACTCAATAAGTTGGAAAATTAGGGGGTTGAGTTCAGTGGTACCAGCGGACACATGACTCAAAACTCTGGAAAATGTTATTTAAACATAGTATTTCTTCAGGAACTTGCCATTGACGGGCAATATGAGCAAGTCTTCGTTCTGCTTGGCGAGGCGGTAAGCACCATTAGAGAACACGGCCTCGATGATAAATAGGCCTTCCCATTTGGTTGGAACTTGTCGGTGGTCTTGTGAGTCATGACCATTGGCCTCCTGACTGCCAAAACAAGATCACCCACTTGGAATGTTCTGACTTTGACCTTTTTGTTGAAGGCTCCTGAGATGCGTGCTTGGTTTCGATCCTTTGCTGAGCTAGGAGGCATTTTTCATCTAAGGCCTCTAACTCTTGTAGTCGACGTCGGTAGTTATCATCCGTTGTCAATTGATAAGTGAGGGCGACTCGGAGTGAGGGAATCTGAGTCTCTAATGGGAGAACTGCCTCACTCCCGTACACCAGAGAGAATGGTGTATTTTCGGTGGCTGTTCGAACCGTGGTGCGATAAGCCCATAAGCACTCGCCGAGCTTCTCGTTCCAGTCGCGTTTGTTGGAGGAGACAAATTTCTTAAGGAGTTTGATGATTGTTTTGTTGAATGCCTCTGCTAACCCGTTTGCTGCCGGGTTGTATGGTATCGAAGCGACATTCTGAATGTGGTGTTTGTCGCAGAATCGGTAGAATGCGTGGCTTATAAACTGCGGACCATTATCATGGATGATCCTTCGGGGCAGTCCAAAGCGGTAGATGACGTGGTGCTTCAGGAAGCTGATTACGTTCGAAGTCTTGACTTCGACGAGTGGGACAGCTTCTGCCCACTTTGAGAAGTAATCAGTGATCACAAGTATGAAGCGATGTCCTTGGGAGGAAGGTGGGGTGATTGGACCAATGATATCCATTCTCCATGCTTCGAATGGCCAGGACGCCACTGTCGGATGTAGAAATTCGGATGGTTGGTGAATGAAGTCTGCGTGGACTTGGCAGGCCTTGTATTTTCGGGCATAATCTATTGCATCAGCCACCATCGTGGGCCAGTAGTAGCCCATCCGGCGAAGGCGGTCTTGCAGCTTAGGGCCAGGCTGATGGGCCCCGCAGACACCGTCATGAGCCTCTCGTACGGCTTCTTTGGCTTCTGCGTTCGACAAGCACCAAAGTAGTAATCCGTCGTAGGAGCGGCGATACAGCATTTTCGTCTCTGTATCGTAGAAGAATCTGAGAGAACGCCGTCTGATAGAAATAGCCTCCTTCGGGTTCTCGGGCAGGATGTCGTAGACCACGAAGTCTATGAATGGTTGTCTCCAGCTGGCGCTTCGTCGATCATCTGAGCAGAATAACTCGCCATGGCTTGAACGTTGTTCTTGGGGCAGACCAGCTCACGGCCGATTACATCGACCGAATGATGAGAGTGGTTTGGCACTGCTAGGGAAGCAGCCAGGCCTGCTAGGGCATCAGCTTCGATATTTTGGAGTCTGGGGACGTGTTCGATGAAGAATCCCTCGAATGATGAGATAATGTTGATCGCTATTTGGTGGTAGGGGATCATGTCTTCATGGCGGACTTCGTACGTCCCCCGAATCTGGTTGACGATTAATTACGAATCGCCGTATGCTTCAAGGTATTCTACCCCCAGTTCTCTTGCGAGTTGGAGGCCAATGACCAAAGCATTGTACTCGACCACATTGTTAGAGCAGGGTTCCATGAAAGAGTAGACGCGATTGATCACTAGCCCGGTAGGAGAGACCATTACTACTCCGACTCCGACGACGATGTTTTCCTTGGGTCCGGTTCTTGAAGCGCCATCGAAGAACATCCGCCATATGTTATCGTGGGTGATTGTATTTGAATCGGCGACCTCATCTGGGATTTCTTCGTATATTCTGGATGATTTCGATCCTGGATGGGCCGCCAAAAAGTCTGCCAGGGCTTGACCTTTGACAGCCTTCTGCGGGACGAAGATCATATGATAGGAGGACAGCAATATCGCCCATGTAGCGAGGCGGGAGCTGAGTGCCCCTGGTTTGGTCATGAGGACCCTGAGAGGGTTGATTCGTGAGATCACATGTATGGTTTGCCCCGTGACATAGTGCCGCATCTTTTGAATGGCGAATACCAGGGCGAGGTATTCTTTCTCCACAGCGGTGTATCGGTGTTCGGGCCCGACCATCATTCGGCTGAGATAGTAAATGGCCTGCTCGTGGCCTGCGTCATTGTTTTGTGCCAGCAGGGCACCGAGGGAGTGTTCCATTGCTCGTACATAGAGCAGGAATGGTTTTCCAGGGACCGGGGCCACCAGGACTGGAGGGATAAATATTTTTTGATGTCATCGAAAGTGCGCTGGCATTCCTCGTCCCATACGAATGAGACTCCCTTCTTCATGAGGTGGGTGAACGGTCGGCATCGCCCGGAGAGGTTGGAAATGAACCTCCTGATATAAGCTAGCCTCCCTTGGAGGCCTCTAAGTTCACGGAGATTTCTCGGGGGACCCATCTCCATGATTGCCCTCGTTTTCTCGGGGTCTACATGGATACCCGGTGCAGTGATGATGAAGCCCAAGAACTTCCCGCTGGATACGCCCAAGAACGATTTTGTAGGGTTCATCTTCAGATTGTGGGCTCGCATTAAGTTGAACACCGTTCTCAGGTCTTGCAGATGATCCTCCTTACGGCGACTCTTGACGGCGATGTCGTTGACATAGCATTCCACTGTCTTGCGCAAATGTTTTCTGAAAATGATACTCATGGCTCGCTGATATGTAGCACCAGTATTCTTTAGACCGAATGGCATGACTGTGTAGCAGTATGTAATCAGGGTTCGGAATAAAGTGTGCTTTTCGTCGTCGGGAGACATCTTGATTTGATTGTACCCCGAGAATCCATCCATGAATGACATACGTTCAAAGCTGCATGTATTGTCGATCATGATGTCTGTGATAGGAAGGGGAAATTCATCTTTGGGGCATGCCTCGTTCAGGTTGCGGAAGTCGATGCAGATTCGAATCTTTCCATTCTTCTTGAGGACGGGTACTATATTGGCAACCCAATCAGGATGTTGCTCTTCACGAATGAAGCCGCTGGCTATTAGCTTGTTGACTTCGGCTTCGATCGCGTCCATGACGCCTGGGCGGAAGCGTCGTTGTTGCTGCTTGACTGGCTTTGCATCTGGCCGTATATTGAGTTTGTGGAGAGCGATGTCAGGATTTAACCCCGACATGTCCTCATAGCTCCAGGCGAACACATCAATGTATTCTCTGACAAGTTCTAAAAGCGACTCTCGTTCTTCGTCAGTTAGGCTTCTACTGATAATCGGTTTTGGAGAAGATTCGCTGCCGAGATCCACTTGTATGACTTCATCTTCAGTAGGAGGTTCTCTCAGTTCGAACCGCTTTTCCCATTGTGCGTCTAATTGCAGGGCCCATGGCTCTAACTCAAGGATTTCGGGGATGTCTTCGTCTTCCTCGTAAGCGTCAGCGAATGTCATGTTGACTGACATGACTTGTCTGAACACATCTCCGATGCTAGTATCTGAGTCGGAAGTCGGTGATCCGGTTGAATGTGACTGCCAGTCACATTCTTCATCTGAGCTTTCAGGGGTCGTAGTAGGCGTTATATACCCTAAACCGCATCGGGTTTTGTTATAGTAGTTCCGTGGTTTGCCCGCCGGGGCTGGCATCTTCAAAGGTAATCGTCGTCCAGTGCCGTAGTTCAGTCCTGGCGTTGTCTCTAGATTATACCTCTGTTTCTGCATGAGATATTTGGATTGAGGGCAATAGAGATACAGAGGCAGTCTTCCAGCATCTGACCCGTCGACTTCTTCCATGGCGAGGGGATGCGGGTTGTTCGTCCGGCCAAAGATGATTGGGTGGTCCCCTCCCTCGATTATTTGGTAAGCGTCTTCTACTGGAGTAAGTTGGATAGCGGTGTACACATTTGTCACCTGCGTATGTAGGTGAGTGCCTATACCGTGTTCCATAGCATACATTGTACATAGCTTATTGAGCTCGGTGTAGTTCAAAGATAACCCTTTATTGATGAAGTAAGGTATCTTTTCTAGAGGGATTACATCATCTGCGGAGGGAGCGTCAGTGTGGGCAGCCACATACTTGGCTAGCTCTGGTTCCTCTTCGGCTACCCTCTGTGTGAATGAAGATTGAGAGGGCGTCCTAGTCAGCTTGATCTTCAAAGGTTCGACTGACGGAGCGGAGCGTGGGGTTGTTGGTAGACTAGCAACCTCCAGTCCGGCACTTGATGTGGAGCGAGGGGTGGCTGGTTCGCTTGAAGTGTCAGACCTCGCATCGGGGTGACGCTTTCTTAGGCAGGCGTATCGTCAGAGGTCCATCGGAGGGATTGAGCTTCTCTGTTTGGGATTGACCGACTCTCGGCAATCTGATGGTAAGTGGCCCTGTTGTGGGTCTCGGTACCTGGCCGAACCTTGGCAGCCGGATTCTCAACTGCTCTTCCTGTGCCGAGAGGCTGATCGTGTCCTTATGCAGCGTGGCCGTAAGGGGTACAGAATTGCCTGGTTTGCGAGCCTGGAGGTGGATTGTCAGAGGTTCTGCTGATCCCGTGGTTGCTTCAACATCAGTTTGTTTATTTCCTCCTTCAAGGTGCCTCTTCGACTTTTCGTATAGGCAGGAGTCCGAGTAATAAGATTCGACCCCTTTGAAGGGATCGATGTCAGCAAATTCTGTCCTCACGAAGCTGTGCTTGTCGACATATTTGAAGCATTGGTGTAGCGTGGAAGGCACGATCATGTAATCGTGAATCCAAGGGCGCCCCAAAAGGATGTTGTATGAAGTGTCGGCATATGACGTAGCAAGTGACTTCTGATTGGAGATCGCCAATCTGACATTTCAGACGGATCTTCCCGATTGGGTAGCTCCTGCCCGAATTGAACCCGCTGATGGCGGTGTTTGTAAGGGTCAGGCGATGCATCGGGATGCGAAGATGATACAGTAATCCTTTTGGAATGATGCTTATGGAAGACCCAGGGTCAATGTGCATCCGGTCCACCTTTATGTCGCCGATGTAGCCTGTGTAGTATAATGGGCGATCGTGTAGATTAGTCTTGATGAGCATGTCTTGTGGAGTGAAGACGATGTTGGGCATTGCTCCCGTACAGGCACTGTCTTGGAGGTCTGCGGGCTGATTTTCTCCCGTGAGGTTGACCTGAGCCAGGTACGTGTCGGCATTTTGAAGTGCATCGCTCAAAGCTGTACGGACATCCTCGAGAGCCTCAGGAGTTCATATAAGGACAATTTGGCCGGTGTATTGGCCAATTGCGCCAAGATGTCGAAGTTGTAGGGTCTCCAGCCCCTGAGATGTTTCCTTTCGGAGGGATTTGTCGAAGCGAGTCTCCTTCGGCCTAGGCTTATCGGTCGTCGAAGGCTGAGCCGGTCCCGGAGCATCCGTGGTAATGGGCGGATGATCATCAGTCGAGTTTTCAGCCACAGGTTGAGATTGTGCTCCGGATCGAGTAACAACGGCCGTGACTTCCTCTTCATCTGCTGAGGTGGTACGGCAGAATCTGACTTTTCCACTTTTCTTTTTAGAAGATAGAGTGGACTGAGTTACCTCGTGGACTAGGTCCGGATGGACCCACATGATTTCCCCTCGTGATGTGGTGAGGGGTACTAGACCAGCAGCTTGAGCAGGCGGAAGATTAGCAATCTCCATCGTTGCTAGAGGAATGGGTATAACCCCGTCCTGGGTCTCTGTTGGAGGGAAGCTGCCGAATTGTACGGATACCATATTGGCTGCCACGGTTACCTCCTCGAAATCGATGGCCAGAGCGTTCGAATCGATGGGTTCTGGATATATCGTTTCAGTTGGTAGCAGTCGTGCGTAGCATGGTGGACGTAGCGGTGGTAATGGCAGAACTTTGGGTTCTCCAGATCAGCCGGCCGAGGCTCCCGTCTTGGTGGAGGAAGCTGAATCCTATCTCCTTGTATGAGCATGTCCAAGATAGGCTTGACGTGACCGTCTTCAAAAGAGTAAGTCATTTGAGGCCATTGTTTGTCCGCAGGTTGCGACTCAGGCTTCTGGGCTGTATCGGCCACCATAGCCTGCTTGCCTCTGTTGTCCCGGTTGTTGGAGGGGCTACCCCCATTGTCGTTGGTGGTGCTGGGACGCTTGCTCTTGTTCTCTCCCTCTGAGATATGTAATCCCAGTTGGCGAGCCTTCTTTAATCGTTCTTCGGCACTTGTAGCACTAATGATAAAAGCCTTCCAGTCCTTGAATTGACTCTCGCCCATCCAGAGACTGATTGTTGGGAGTAGTCTCTTTTGGCAAATTTCGATCAAGGAGGGTTGCCAGATGGTAACTTCATTGCGGTTTGACGAAACCGCTCAATGTAATTCCTCGTCAGCTCTTTCTCTCCTTGAATGACGTCCATGAGGGTAGACATCGTGACGTCCTGCCCTACCTCATAGAACCTCTCCAAGAACAGGCGTTTGAAGCCAGCGAAGGAATGGATGCAATTGTCCGACAGGTTGCGGTACCAATCGAAGGCGACTCCTTCCAATGCCCCAATGAATAACCGTGTCAGGATAGCGTCATCATGGGGCAGATGGTCGGTAGTGACCTCGAAGTAAGTACTGAACTTAGACTCACAATACAAACTCGCTCGTACAAAGAAAGCCTAGGGACGAAAACCTAGGTACAGCAGTCTAAGTACGATTGTTTATTTTAGATTCTGGGGGGTGACGATAGAGGCTCGGGAAAGCGACGGCCGCTCTGCCTTACTCCTTGGACGATCGGTACGCAGCCTTGACTCGGGGAAGATCTGCTTGGTCGTTGACGAAGAACCTTCTTGCTCTCTCTCTGGTTGCTCTCCTGGCTTCTCTCTCTCTGTGTATATTCTCTCTCTGACTATGGGGGAAGTCTCTCTGTGTATACTTATTCTTCTCTGGCTTCTTTTTTTCGTATATCTCCCTATATCACAAGGGAATGGCACCTTGCTATTTATAATAGTGGGATGTGATCGCTAGGGTTGCCAATGATTAGCTCTTGGAGATGGCGGCGGCTAGGGGATTAATCAATCCAGGCCGTTCGTTTCTGATTATAACGAATCAGAACCATTAAGGGTAGATTACACCAAATCCCCATTAGCAATTAATGCTGATTGGCATAAATCTTCCTTATAATGATTCCCTCATATATACGAATAAATCAAATTTATTCTCCTGCCACGTGCCCCAGATCATTGGAATTCGACCCGATCTTGGATTGCCATAAATCTGGGAGATTGATCGGCTAAGGACACGTGTCCTGAGAGCCAATAGTGAGACTTGAACCGCATGCAAATTGGGCTGCATGAGATTTGGGCCGCATGGATTTTGGGCCGCATAAGACTTGGGACACGTGTCAGGCTGTCTGGGCAGTGGCCCCCTCCTTCAGACTTCTGAACCATATGGTGAGCCGCATGGACCGCATAATGGTGTGTCTGCTTGAGCCGCATGGGCATGATCTTCTTGAGCCGCATAGGGATGATTCCACTCGAGCCGCATGGGACAGCTTCACTCTGAACCGCATGGAAAGTCTTCACTTCGAGCCGCATAAGCACACCCACGTGGCAGGGCCACGTGGCATTTTGTTGTTCTCGGGGGATCGTGTCAGAGATTTCTTTCTCTTCCCTAGAGATTCATCATCATGACAGAGTCATAATTACCTGCTTTGGTGTCAGGTCTGTCAACTTTTCAGAGGGGTCAGCCGTCAAAGCAATTAATGCAGCATGGATCGGAGGGGAGCACTGTCATGCCACATGTCTTCTGAGCCGCATGGAATGCCTCCGGCCGCATAGCTCCTTTATGCCGCATGACTCCCTGAGCCGCATGCGTTTTCTGAGCCGCATGGGTCTTTCTTGGCCGCATGAGTCAATTTCTTTAGTATTTTCCATGCTTCT
Organism: Iris pallida; assembly: GCA_029216955.1. NCBI lineage: Eukaryota > Viridiplantae > Streptophyta > Magnoliopsida > Asparagales > Iridaceae > Iris > Iris pallida. Next base: position 11,098 of record JANAVB010010583.1, read on the forward strand.
ACAACTACATCCAGCTCAAGCCAGACGACTGCTCAGTTTTTGTAATTACAAATCGTTTTTGAGTCTGTACTTTTTATTTATTGAGTCTAGAATGATTATAAGCTGAGTTATGCTGGGCTCTTGAGACTCAACCCATAACCTATCCAAAAATCCATAAAGCTCCACATCCAAAATCAGCCCACTGGACCCTTGGACCCATTCTGTGCTCTGGAGACAGAGTTCGGGCCGAACTCTGCCTCCACACAGAGTTCGGGCCGAACTCTGTCCCCTAAAAATCAGCACCCTAATTTTTAGGGCTGGCTGGTTGCTAGTTGTCCGACGGCCAAATTTTTGAAAATCCCCACCAGAATTCTGGCCGAATTCTGCCTGTTAAAAACCTATAAATAGGCCAAGAATTCTCTCATTTATTCATCCAATCTTCTCTTCTCTTCTCTCTTAAGCTCAATATAAGCCATACCCTTCTTCATCTACTAGCCACAAGTTTTCTAAGCCTCGAGTGATCAGCATCTCTCAGTTAGGAGTCTTGTGCAAGAGTTCAAGAAGTAGCTTAGGAAAATTCCAAGCATCGCCACTGCGATCCATTGTAAGAAGTTGACGTGCTCTTCTGAAGAAAAGGTACGGGATGTAACTACTATTTCACAAATAGTAGATTTAATCCAGAGCTAGAGTTCTCAGGCCTGGACTAGTCCTCCACGAGGGAAACCAGGTTAAAATCGGCTGTGTTTGCGTATGCTTTCTTGCTCCTTATTTATTTTCGCATTTACTCTGATTATTTTTAGATTGTGAAAGAGTTGATTTTTTAATTGGCTATTATTGCTATAAACTCTATTCACCCCCCTCTAGAGTTGCCATCTGTTCTTCAATTGGTATCAGAGCTCTGTTCTCTTTACAAGGACTTACATCCCTAGAGCTGATCCATGGCAACCACACAATCCTTGATTTCTAATCACGGTGAAGGACAGTCCACTCATAGGCCTCCCCTATTTGATGGAACTAACTACACGTATTGGAAAACAAGGATGAGCTTCTATCTCAAGTCGCTAGACTTTGACCTGTGAACTATCGTCACTGACGGTTACAAAAAGCCCGTCAGAATAGTTGTCAACGGTGATCTCGTTGAGAAATCACATGACAAGTATTCTGACGAGGAGAAGAAACAGGCAAGTCTAGACGCGAGAGCTATTAATGCTTTATTCTGTGCTATAGACAGGAATGAGTTCAACAGGGTATCTACATACACCACATCTCACGAAGTATGGAGACTTCTAGAAGTAACGCATGAAGGAACTACCCAAGTCAAGGAATAAAAGATAAGCCGTCTCACTCAAGAATACGAGACTTTCAAGATGAAGCCAAATGAGACGATCACGCAAATGTTACAAGATTTTCGACATCATCAACCCCCTGTCTTCGCTCGGCAAGCAATATTCAAATCACGAGAAGATTCGCAAGCTACTTAGGGGGCTACCAAAGATTTGGAATCCTAAGGTGACAGCCATCATAGAAGGAAATGATCTCACAACCATGTCCATGGAGACCTTGATGGGAAAGCTAATGACTCATGAGCTTTACCTCAAGGACTTCGAAGAGCCTGCTCCTAAGGCTAAGGAGATCGCACTCAAAGCTCACCGACGGAGGGCTGAACCCGAAGAGACGGATGAAGACAACTCAGAAGACGACGATCAAGCTCTTATGGTCCGCAACTTCAAGAAATTCCTCCGCTTCAATCGAAGAAAGAAGGAACCACAAGAAGATGGCGAAGAAGAGCCAACCTGCTACGGTTGCAAGAAGACTGGACACGTCCGAAAAGACTGTCCATTCTTGAAGAAGAGCAACCGCTATGAGAAGCCATACAAGAAGACCTCCTCAAAGAAATATGCCAACACAAGCATTTGGCATGAAAGCTAGTGACTCCGAGGAAGAAAAGGACTCTCCTCAAGATACGGCTAATGTGTGCCTAATGGCGACGTCCGACAAAGTATCAAACGAAACTCTTGACGACTTCACTTTTGATGAACTTGGCGATGCTTTCACCGATTTACTTAAAGATCACAAAAAGGTCATTGGTAAATACAAACATGCCAAGGACAAAATCAAAAGTCATGAAGTCGAAATTCAAAGACTTTCTCTATTACTTGATAACATTAGAGACACTTCACCCACGGATGTCACTGATGAGGTATCTAAGCTTAAAATAAGCTTACATGATGCCGAAACACGCATTAACAACAAACACAAGAAATCACAACACTCAACATGGAGCTTGCAGAAGAAAAGAGTAAACATAAGATATCTATCACTAAGATATTTGGTTTGAATGCTAAGATTACTGAACTGCAGGCTGTCTCTAAGAAACTAGAGACTAAATTGGGAAAACAGGTTGCTCAACCTCAAACCCAACATACACACAAAGCATGATACTTCTCATACTAGTCACACACGTCATCCACCTACAACACGTAACCATGCTTACATATATACACACTTTCACAAAGGACACAAACCACATGCACGTAGAAATAATTATCATATGTCACAAAATCATCATGCTACACATAGATACAATCATCACCATGTTGCACAAAGACATAATCAACATCACTCTATATATAGAAATCATCATGCCATGCCATATAGACAATATCATCATGCCATACCATATAGACAATATCACCTATGCCACTCCACATAGTCATCATCACCATGCTAAATCTACATATCACCATGCCACTCCTAATATAAATAGACAATATCACCATGCCACTCCTAATATAAATAGGAATGCTACATGTACTTATTGTGGTTTACATGGACACATTTCACCACAATGTAGAATTAGAAGATTAGTAGATAGAAAGATATATGCATGGTTTCCAAAAACTAACTTTTCAGGACCCTCAAGACTTGGGTACCAAAGGTCACATCTACTCTTGACGTAGGTGGACCTTCCCTCCTCAACTAAGAGTAAGTGGATTCTCGATAGTGGATGCACGCGGCATATGACAGGAGACGCAAATCTTTTTGCATCACTATCGATGAAGAGAGAAAGATATGTATCCTTCGGCAACAACCTGTAAGGTTATATTATAGGTAATGGTTATCCTCCCTCTCCCGTAATAAAGGATGTCTGCCTAGTGATCGAGTTAAAGCATAACCTGCTCAGCATTAGTCATCTTGCTGACCATGGATATGACATTAACTTTGGACAAAACAAATGCCTTATTTATGATAGGTAAACGGGAGACATCGCTTTTGAAGGGGTAAGAGAGGATAATATTTATATTTTTTATTTGTCTAGAGATACTAACAATGCAGGTAGATGCCTATATGCTCATAAAGATGAAAGATTACTATGGCATCAGCGACTTGGTCATACAGAGTAGCCAGTCTTGCAAATCTTTTTTTTGGTGGCCCATGCAGGTACAAAATTTCAAGGACGTAGAGAAGTTTCTAGGAGAATTTGCAAGGCAGTGTGGATTGAGATTTCTAAGGTTTAGTCAAGTCGCAGGCTCATACCGGTACAGTTACGTAACCGATACGATATGCTCTGACCTGCATGGGCCACCAAACTATATCCAGGCTATCGACCAAGAAGCTAGTTAGAGGCTTGCCCGATATCACATTCAAAAAGGATACCGTATGTGCCGAATGTGAGTTGAATAAGGCAACCAAGTCCTCTTTCCATTCTATAAACTCTGTAAGCACTTCTAGACCCTTGCAACTACTCCATATGGATTTATTTGGCCCTATTAGAGTAGCCAGTCTTGGTGGAAAACTCTATGTCTTTGTTATTGTTGATAACTTTTCAAGATTTACTTGGGTTTTCTTTCTTGCAAATAAAAGCGATGCTATTTCGGTTTTCAAGATTTTTGTTAAGAAAGTTCAAAACGAAAAAGGCTACATGATTACTCGTATCCGAAGTGATCATGGAGGCGAATTCAAAAATTCTGATTTTGAAAATTTTTGTGATTCCAATGGTTTTAATCATGAGTTTTCTTGTCCAAGAACTCCTCAACAAAATGGTATTGTGGAGCAGAAAAATAGGACTCTCGGCGATATGGCTAGAGTCATGCTGAACAAGTTTTCACTTCCGAAATACTTTTGGGCTGAAGCTGTCAGTACAGCATGCCACATTTTAAATAGGGTGCTTATTCGTCCTATTACGAAGAAAACACCCTATGAGCTTTGGTTTGGGAGAACCCAAATGTTTCCTATTTTGGAGTTTTTGGATGTAGATGTTTTATCCTTAACACCAAAGACAACTTAGGCAAATTTGATGCCAAAGCTGACGATGGTATTTTCCTTGGCTATGCGGCCAAGAGCAAGGGATATAGAGTTTTTAACAAACGCTCATTAATTGTGGAAGAGTCTACAAATGTGACTTTTGATGAAGATAACAGTGCAGCAGCTAATCTTGATGATGATGTTGAGCCATCAACGTCTACTCCAATGAACGCCACAACCGAAACCAATTCTCTGGAGAGCTTCCCAAAGAAATTCTGTTTCAAGCCATCACATCCAGAAAATTTGGTAATCAACGAGGTCTCACGTGGAGTAACTACTAGATCATCACTAAGAGACTCTATTGCTAGCACTGCCTTTATTTCACAAATTGAGCCGAAAAACATTTTAGAAGCTTTCAATGATGAATTTTGGATCTCTGCTATGCAAGAGGAACTCAACCAATTCGAGAGGAGCCAAGTATGGGAACTCGTTCCTAGACCGGCTAATCACTCGATTATTGGTACTAAATGGGTTTTTAGAAACAAAGTAAATGAAGATGGTTCAGTCATACGCAACAAAGCTCATCTAGTAGCCCAAGGATACAACCAAGAGGAAGGTATCGACTACGATGAGACGTATGCTCCTGTTGCTAGATTAGAATCTATTCAGATGCTTTGTGCATTTGCAAATTTTCAAAATTTCAAATTATTTCAAATGGATGTTAAAAGTGCTTTCTTGAATGGATTTATTAAGGAGGAAGTTTATGTAAAACAACCCCCTGGTTTTGAAAATCACAAATTTCCCGACCATGTGTTCAAGCTAAAGAAAGCGATGTATGGCCTCAAACAAGCCCCTAGAGCTTGGTATGAACGGCTAAGCAATTTCTTGCTTGAGAAAGGTTTTTCAAAAGGGAAAATTGACACCACACTTTTCATAAAGTCTTTCAAGGACACTATTCTTTTAGTACAAATATACGTAGATGATATTATTTTTGGTTCTACTGATGAAACCCTTTGTCAAGATTTTGCCAAGTATATGCAGACCGAGTTTGAGATGAGCATGATGGGGGAGCTCAACTACTTTCTTGGGCTGTAAGTCAAACAAATGTCAAATGGAACCTTCATCTGTCAATCGAAGTATACAAAGGACATGCTGAAGAAATTCGACCTTGACAACGTCAAACCAATCAGTACTCCAATGGCTACTTCAACCAAACTTGAACCAGATAATAGCGGCAAACCCGTAGATCAACGTAAGTATCGAGGTATGATAGGCAGTCTATTCTACCTTACTGCTAGTCGCCCTGATATAATGTTTAGAGTTTGCCTGTGTGCTAGATATCAAGCAAATCCTAAGGAATCACACATGATCGCGGTTAAGCGTATCTTTAGATACCTTAAGGGTACAGTTACAGTGGGCCTGTGGTATCCCAAGTCAACATCATTTGACCTCATTGGTTACTCTGATGCTGATTTCGCTGGATGCAAGGTCGACCGTAAAAGTACGAGCGGTACGTGTCATTTATTAGGAAAGGCTTTAGTCTCTTGGTTTAGCAAGAAGCAGAACTCTGTCGCACTATCCACAACAGAAGCTGAATACATCGCAGCTGGGCATTGTTGTGCACAGATTCTGTGGATGAAGCAAACCCTTGAAGACTATAATTTATCTTTCATCCATATTCCAATCTTTTGTGACAACACTAGTGCAATAAATCTTACTAAGAACCCCATCTGTCACTCACGCACGAAGCACATTGAAATACGACACCACTTTTTGCGTGATCATCAGCAAAATGGCACGATTAACTTAGAATTTATTGACACTGATCATCAGTTACCAGACTTCTTCACCAAACCATTATCCGAAGAGCGCTTCAATTTTCTTTGTCGTGAACTCGAAATTTTAGATGAAGCTGTTATAAATTAAAATAAACCTGCGTAAATATCGAATATATTGTGATTCTCTTATGATGAACTTGCTATGGGTACAAGCCGAAAGGGTCCTTCTGACAACAAGGCGTAAAAGCCTAAGCGACACGGTGCACTAGTCCTCAGGACTACCGCTAGCTGGGATCCGGCCCCTGCAGCTAACCCATGGCAGCTTCAAAATATTGAATTATGATATAATTCCTTGTTTATTATACGGTTCATTTTTATTTATCACTTGCTGAAATACTAATTTTTCAACCTTCATATTGCTGCTTTAACCTTACTATTTGTTGTCTCTTGTTTACTTATTGAATCTCTTCTATATTTTATATTCATGTCTTATATTGGTTTTCATTTACTTAACCAATATTTTTCAATCTCTGCCTGATTCCTATTCTGTGACCAGGATCCGGAATTCGGGCCGAACTCTGCCCCTACCAGAGTTCGGGCCGAATTCGGCCTGCCTGTTCCAGAACCGGGAACAGGCTCAGCCGTTGATCAAAATGTTGATCCAATGGTCATTAATTGACCCGACCAAGAGAAACCCTCCCCATAATTTTGGTTTCTCTTCCCTCTTCTTCCTTCTTACCACCTTTTTCACTTCTCCAACTCAAAACTCTCTAAACCCTAACCCTAATTTCTCCTTTCTAGAGCTCCATTCTTCCCAAAACTCAAGGAGAAGGCTTATTTTGCAATTCTCTTTCATAGTTCTTCACTAGTTTGAGGTATAATTCCTTACTTTTCTATATCTCAATTTTTTTATTATCTTTTGTGTTATGGCTCCACGTTTGCTCAACCGTGGGAAGAGACTTCGGACCGAGGGAGCATCTTCGTCGAATGCTCCTCCTCCCGTTGAGCCGCCCGTTGCACCACCCGTTGTACCGGCCATTGAACAACAACCACCAATCCATCTGTTGTTCAATCCTCCACGTCCCATTGATCCAAACACTTTTGACGACCGAATTTTTATATCACTAGACGCATCTAATGATTGGTTTAGCGACTTTCGGACACGTCCGGTGTTTGCGGGACACCCTATCAACTTTACAATATTTTCTCAACATGATGCACTCTTTAATGACCTTTGCCTTGATGAACTTGTTACCACAAATTCGGTCATTTATCGTAGTGCCATTCAAATGTTTTACTGCAACTTGACCCATGATGACACTCATATCCATTCACGAGTTGCGGGAGTTGATATCTCCTTTGATGATTTTGAGTTGGCCGAATATCTTGAACTTCAAGAGCCAAATTCTTGGAAAAAGCTTGTTGAAGCTAGATCCTTCCAATTTCCCGAAGGAATTTCACTTGAAAGCTTCAAGGATGACTTGTGTAGCCCTAACACGCGTCCTCGTAAGCTTTTAGCTAAATTCCTCAATCCCTATTTCTATGAACTTCATTGGATTATTTTCAACACCATTCTACCCAAAGCGGGTTCTACCGATGAAGTCACTTATTTTGAAATATCGGCCTTATACCATCTCCACTTCCATGCTCCCTTTAATCTTCCACGCACAATGATGGATTGGATGATTAACTGTAGGAAGAAACCAATATCCTTGGTTTATGCATTATACCTTCCTATGATCTTTCGTGCGTTCCATGTACCCCTTGATGAGTGTCCATTCTTACCTGCCCCTGCCTTCCTCTCTAAGGCAAGGAGGTTTCATGCGGCCGTTGGCTCACCGGTCGTATCTGAGCATTCTGATGATGAGCCAGATGCCCCTCCTCTCGGACAGGATCCTACTCCTCCTCCTGCCACTCTCGAGTCTCTTCAGAATATGCTCCGAGATCGTTTCACTTTGGAGGACGATCGTTGGACTAAGCTGGATTATCGGACCACCTTACAGATGAGTGCTATCAGTAACTCGCTGCATGACATTCGGTATTCCATGTCTCGCCATCCTTCCATGCCCATTCCTATGGAGCGAGACCCCGGTCGTGAGGGATTCCGTATTGATGACCCTTGGGTTCGTCGCTACATGGATCCGGATGCGGCATTTGTGGACCCACGTCGCTCCTTTACTGATGCTTCGGACGACGCCGGGTCCTCTCATGCTTGATGATGGATATGGACTACTCTTGATGCTGCTACTGAGGATCTTAGATTATGATTTATGCCTTTTGCTTTAGTTGCTTTTATGCACTTGATTTGTAGTAGACTTATTATGAGTTGTGCTTTTGAGACTTGGTAGTTCTATTATCAGTTTCTATGTTATTATGACTCTTTGTTATTATCTTAGTTTATATGCAGTTTCTTCTCTTTTGAGTGTGTTTGCCAGTTATTATTTATATATCTCATATTGCTAAATGCCAAAAGGGGGAGATATGTGTATATTCTGTTTGGTTTATATGTGCTTTTGGAAGAATATTATTAACAGGCCAATAAAGATTCACAGCATTGTTTACGGGGGAGCTACTCTTAAGCTCGACACTAATTATAGGGAAGCTATGTCGTTACATGTGTCCAGGTATAAATATTGAATATACAATTATTATTTTGTCAATTATCAATATGGGGGAGATTGTTGACACAAAGTCACAGTCAACCAAATATTGATAACATTGACTAAATAATACTTGTAATAATTCAATACGACACACGACGACTACATCCAGCTCAAGCCAGACGACTGCTCAGTTTTCGCAATTACAAACCATTTTTGAGTCTGTACTTTTTATTTATCGAGTCTAGAATGATTGTAAGCTGAGTTATGCTGGGCTCTTGAGACTCAACCCATAACCTATCCAAAAATCCATAAAGCTCTACATCCAAAATCAGTCCACTGGACCCTTGAACCCATTCTGTGCTCTGGAGACAGAGTTCGGGCCGAACTCTGCCTCCACACAGAGTTCGAGCCGAACTCTGTCCCCTAAAAATCAGCACCCTAATTTTTAGGGCTGGCTGGTTGCTAGTTGTCCAACGGCCAAATTTTTAAAAATCCCTACCAGAATTCTGGCCGAATTCTGCCTTGTTAAAAACCTATAAATAGTCCAAGAATTCTCTCATTTTCATTCATCCAATCTTCTCTTCTCTTCTCTCTTAAGCTCAATATAAGCCATACCCTTCTTCATCTACTAGCCACAAGTTTCCTAATGCCTCGAGTGCTCAGCATCTCTCAGTTAGAAGTCTTGTGCAAGAGTTCAAGAAGTAGCTTGGAAAATTCCAAGCATCGCCACTGCGATCCATTGTAAGAAGTTGACGTGCTCTTCTGAAGAAAAGGCACGGGGTGTAAATACTATTTCACAAATAGTGGATTTAATCCTGAGCTAGAGTTCTCAGGCCTGGACTAGTCCTCCACGAGGGAAACTAGGTTAAAATCGGCTGTGTTTGCGTATGCTTTCTTGCTCCTTATTTATTTTTGCATTTACTCTGATTATTTTTAGATTGTGAAAGAATTGATTTTTTAATTGGCTATTATTGCTATAAACTCTATTCACCCCCCTCTAGAGTTGCCATCTGTTCTTCAATTGGTATCAGAGCTCTGTTCTCTTTACAAGGACTTACATCCTAGAGCTGATCCATGGCAACCACACAATCCTTGATTTCCAATCACGGTAAAGGACAGTCCACTCATAGGCCTCCCCTATTTGATGGAACTAACTACACGTATTGGAAAACAAGGATGAGCTTCTATCTCAAGTCGCTAGACTTTGACCTGTGGACTATCGTCACTGACGGTTACAAAAAGCCCGCCAGAATAGTTGTCAACGGTGATCTCGTTGAGAAATCACATGACAAGTATTCTGACGAGGAGAAGAAACAGGCAAGTCTAGACGCGAGAGCTATTAATGCTTTATTCTGTGCTATAGACAGGAATGAGTTCAACAGGGTATCTACATGCACCACATCTCACGAAGTATGGAGACTTCTAGAAGTAACGCATGAAGGAACTACCCAAGTCAAGGAATCAAAGATAAGCCGTCTCACTCAAGAATACGAGGCTTTCAAGATGAAGCCAAATGAGACGATCACGCAAATGTTCACAAGATTCCTCGACATCATCAACCCCCTGTCTTCGCTCGGCAAGCAATATTCAAATCACGAGAAGATAGTAAGAATTTATGCTAAGATAATATTGATCAATTAGATGAAAAGAAAAGGAAAAAGAAAAGTCTTTATTAAGAACATTTGAGCAACTAGGGTAGGAAATAGAAGAAGTGAATGGATATGGCTTGGTATTGGAATCTTAAGCTACGGTCTTGAATCCTAAAATGCTTTAAAATATTTTCAAAAATTCGACACAAAAGCTAACAATAACCTCAAGGACAATTCATCGATCGAAGACTTTACCCACCTTAGAAAATTTCTTCCTCGAAATTTCGAAGGGCATGATTAGTCATGATTAAGAATATAATCAATAAATGATATGATCAATGATGAAAATGAGTTAGATCATGAATAGAATCGAACTTAAAAAAGATACCACGTGGCACGCTTAAAGTATAGTTAAAAGGGTCTAGTCACAATGGTCAAGGATATAATCGAAATAGGGTTAGTTAAACAAGAAAAATCTTTAGGTACGGTTAATTACTGTTGAAATTATATTGGCATGGTCAACGATCAAAATTTTGGCAAAGTCTAAATATGGTTAAAATCACTTGGATACAACTAAGATATAGTCACGATCAAGGTTAATCATGCAAGTCATCCATGCATGATCAAAATTAAAAGTTGGCATGACCATGAACATGTCAAAATAATCATGATCAAAGTTGGAATAAAATCTAGGAATTAGCAAAAATAGAGTTTAAAAAATAGATGTAAGCCCATGAGCCTTTTCCTTCTTTTATTATCATTATTTGTTATTGATCTATATATATATATAATTACTCTAATATAACTATTGACAGGTTAAATAGAGAAAGAGACAACAAGCTTTTGCAAAATTGAATTTACTAGGGTCCTTAACACAATGATTCAAATTTGAATTTGAATCTGGTCGACTTATTTAAACCCTGGGTTTGAATTTCAATCGACTCCTTCTCTAAGAAAAATCAAATCCCCTCTTGATAGAAGTAACCCGTTCAAACACATATCCCTCTTAATCCAGGTCAAGTCCCTAATAAAATCCAAATTTAATTTGGTTTAGATGTAATCCTATCTAAACTAATGTATAAGATGGAGTGCAGGCGGCCGATTTCCCCTTTATTCTCTATGAACCCTAAATTCCCATATCTTTCCACCACAAGAGCAGTCGAGCAAGGGGCCAGGAAGCAGTCGAGCACCATCCCCGACTCGAAGAGGTAATTTCCTAACTCCTTACGTGTTAATTGCTGTCAATAATAAGAAAACGAATTAGTGTTCGATTTAATGTCTAAAAGAGACTAATGGATGTAACAACCAATCTGGCACAAGGGCTGTCATGATATTATTTCAAGTATCACATACATCATAGAGGGGGGGGGGAGTTCCTGTACTCATTATCAGTAGGGCAATGATCGAGTATTAGTAGATTACTATTGGAAATGAGAACCACTTAGATAACTATAGCTGTATTTGAACCTGAGAATAGAGTGCAAGGATCAGTCAGGGTCTTATGGGCATGTGATAATTAAAGACAAACATTAGGTAATTATGGCAGATGTCTGAGCAAGGAGAGTGGTATCAGAGCATTGGCCTAGAGGTACCTGTAGGTAACCATAGAAGGGGATACATGTGGGTACCTGTACATATCAGGACTTCTAAAGGAACACATATAAAATAGACATAAAAGAACTGTTGTGCTATGCATTGCACTTGTGGATGAGTCGCAGGTACAACCTACATGTTGGAAGTATTGTAACTGGGAAGTCTTTATAAGCACTAGTGTAGGCAGGGTGTTCAAGAACAGGGTTAAGGACTTGACATCAAAGGTACCAGTTTCACAAGGATGCGTGCATCCACAAGTATACGTATTAATGTAAATTAGGTAGAGGGGGTTGGAACTTAACCTATGTGTGTGAAGGTACTGTTAGGAGCAAGCTGTAGGAGACCCTATGGGTAATGACAGGGATTAGGTATCAAGCCAAAAATGTGTACCATGTGTAATCGAGTTAGCCAAAATACTGATAGACATATGATGGTTATTGTTTCCTATGGGGGACTTCTTGGTACCCATATTCAGTAGGACACTAGGTTCTGTAGGGTTACTTACATGTTCAGTTAATTGGGTATCATAGTATAAGGGAGGTAAACCACAGCCATGCATAGGTAGATGAGGGTAGGGCATAACCCATAGACCTATGTATCTAATTACCTATCCATATTCAAGAAGCAATGTACAAGGCTCAGATACATTTGTAGAATTAGGTATGTACAATAGGGCATAGGGCCTATGCTAGCAGTTGCTAGTAGGCACTGCCTATCATGTGTACAACAGTAATACAACAGGTATTAGAGATGTTTGGTTCCTGCAGTAGGTGAAACATGAATTGGGGGGGGAGAGGGCAATGGCCCTGTGTAGATAATTATAGGAAGGTCAAGCCCTATACAAACCCTATAGGTATCAGAGGTAGGCAAGAAAGAGTTACAGCTTCTATAACTTATACAACAGGTTCAATAGGGGCATGGTTATATATGTACAAAGATAACCACCGGAGTAGGCCAGTGCTAAGAATCCTAATATATTTTTCTATCCTAGTAATAAGGCACAGATAGGGGTATGCTTTAGCATAGGCAGTAAAGCCAATAACAGTTGTAGGACAGTGAGGTTTACCTGTTTACGCATGGGACAACCTTGGTAAAGGGAAATGGTAGCAATAGAAATTAGGAATGCAGGACAGTAAAGGATTTGAGACATTCAAACCACAGCAGTAGCAGAGCCTGCTATTGGCAGGATTTTTAGTTAGGTAGCAGAGTATAGGCACTAGTGTTAGTAATTCCTTAAGTATATCAGTGTAGGGGCAAGGGTATCAAACTAGTAATAATAATAATATGGGTGAAGGTAATATCCTATAGGATATACATATTTCTAGTTCTGAAACAAACAGTAGACTATATATATAAAGATAGCTAATGCATGGTACTAGTTACAAGTCATTAAAGGATGAGTAATGAGTATCAAGCATACAATAGTGATATATGGGATAGGTTCACCTGAAGGGGTTATAAGTTATAATTTAGAAGCCTAATAGAATATATATAGAGTTTTATAGTAGCAAGTATAAGTAGATAGGTACATGAATAATAAAAATAGATAGGGTTTGACAATTAATTTCTAGATTATGTTATTAATCTCATTAATGCTAAAATATAGGTTCTGTAGACTTTGACTCAGTACTCGATCCATATCCGCAGCTCAGGACCACATGCAAGTACATATACTGATTGCTTTCAATTCCTGATAGTCTTTCCATTACATATTATACATATGCTTCTCCTGTTTGCTGACATACTTGTTATACGAGACTAGAATCATGGATCCCTATATATTATATTTTTCGATTACCAATCATATGATTACCGTGTTCGTGACTTGTTCAAATCCATGAGTACTAGTCGGGCGGAGAAATATCTTAGTAGACGTGTGAACTACACTTTCCATACCCATTGTCTTTCATGGAGAATAGCAGCCGCACATGACACGTACGAGGTACCGAATTTACCCCTTAGCCGTTCACATGTCGAACACGATATTTCAACACACGTAGATAGATATTATTTTCACTTATTCATCCTGTTTTCCTTCATCATATGCTATGTTACCATGTTTACCTTTTTAGTTGCTGTATCTCACTATAGAGTTGCCTGTTTTATTTCCTACTATACCATAATGTCCGTTACTTTCTAGTTTAAATTCTCATATGTTATTTTCATGTCTTATAAATTCTATCATGTCTTGAATAGCTTGTCATATGTGTGCTTGTTCCAATTCTGACTGGATAAACTATTTTTAGGTGATGAGTTAGAGCCTTTTTGTACTACTTATTATGAGCAGACTACAGATGATGACCTTGGCTTACAGGACGATCCGGATGTGACCTTAGCAGAGCTGCCCTATGCATATGACATCTAAATTAGATAATATTTAGTTTTGGCCAAATTTGTCTCCGGGAACCCCCTTAGTTGTTTATTTTTATTTGAGGATTTATGAGTTGATCAGTGGATATTCACTTAGCACTTTTGACTTATCTTTGAGATTATTCAGTTTTATTTCCTATCCGCTTTCTTCCGCTGTGTTTGAGTATATTTTAGCTGCTTTTGATTTATCTGTGGAATGGGAAGTAATTTAAAATTTATATAAACTACATGGTTGTGTTTGATAAATTGTAGTGGCTTAGACAACGTTCTACCGTCGACAATGCGACATAGGCTGGACGTACCCACGACTCATGCCCAAATACTGGGTGTGGATCGTAACACATTTTTATGGTAGCCCATGCAGGTCCGTTTTTGCAAAGAGTGCAAAACTCGTGGTAGTACTTAAGATAGTCGTACTACTGCTGGCCTGCGAATAAGATTAGATTTTAAGGATCTCCTCCAAATGTTTAAGATGTTATTGATCTCCATAATTGACTTCAATTAGTCCTTTGATTTGCATCATGTTTGACTTTTCCTACCGTCTAATAATTTTCCTTATTTACAGTCAATGGATTCTCAAGACAGGAATGTCGCTCCCGTGAATACCCCACACACTGCAGGCAAACTTTCCACAAACGGGACCCAATCGACACATGGAGGCCAGCTTACTCATCTGGGCGACTCGTCACAGCCGTAGACCTCGAGGTTCCGTAGAGACGACATTCCACCATCCACGCAATTTCCTCTGCAGACTCCACCTCCAGCACCTGTTTTGCCTCCAACACTTGTTCTGTCCCCAGAACCTGTACTGGACAACGCTAAACTTTTTAGGCTCTTCCAACAACTTATCAATTCCCAGACAGAGGAAGCCAACATCTTCCATGACAGTTTGAGAGAGGCTCTTCATACTAGAGATGCTCTCCGACCGCGCCCTAGAAATTCTAAGGACTTCATGAACCTCCGACCCTTAGAATTCTATAGGATAGAAGGGATTCTCTATGCTGATGAGTGGATAGAACGTGGAGCGATTTCTTCGGATGGCTCGAGTTCCTGAAGACCTAAAGATAGAGTCAGCCAGCATGCAGCTTTTCGACATCGCCCGGACGTGGTATAGAGATGA
This sequence comes from Iris pallida, assembly GCA_029216955.1. Classification (NCBI taxonomy): domain Eukaryota; kingdom Viridiplantae; phylum Streptophyta; class Magnoliopsida; order Asparagales; family Iridaceae; genus Iris; species Iris pallida. The sequence continues at coordinate 26,375 of JANAVB010010583.1, forward strand.
GCCCCGACTTTCTGTACCAGATATGACATGGAAAGAGTTCAAGGAGCTGTTCAAGAAGAAGTTCTACCCCGACGTAGCTAGAGAGGCGTTAGAGAGTCAGTTCGAGAGTCTAGAGCAGGGAAACCTCACCGTTGACGAGTACACCTCAAAGTTTTCTTGCCTCAGCCGCTTTGCAGAGAGCATGGTCAACACTCCTGAAAGCAAGGTTTGAAGATTCAAGAAAGGATTATCTTACGAGATTCGTCTAGCCGTCGCCACCAGTCGAGCCACTACCTATGAGGAGATCTTGAAGGTCGCACAAGCAGTAGAGAAAGAGCTAGATCGCAGGCCAAAGAGAGATCGAGACACATACGGAGGAGGTAGCATCCAATCAGGACCAGCGAAGCATCCTAATGTTCCAGGGAAGACCTCAGCATAGCAGTATCACCCGCAACCCCATTTCTAGTAGTATAAGTTCCAGCCTTCTGGTAGAGCTCCAACACGTCAGCAGCACCATCCTCCGGCTAGAGCTTCCACTTTACAACAAATTTAGTAGAGACAGCCAGTTGGCCCTTACAGCTATTGTAAGAAGCCAGGACATACGTGGGAGGTATGCATGAAATGATTTGGAGCATATCTATTTTGTGGATCAAGCACACACCAGCTGAGGGAGTGTCCTATAATGCCGATTCGTTCAGCTCAGGGGACAGTTCTTGTCCCGAGGGCACCGGCGAGGCCTGTGATAGCCCAACATCAGAGAGGGCCCCTGCCCACACAACAGCAATGCTTTGCCCAGCACTAGCATAAGGGCAAGGCTTTTGCCATGGCGGCCGAGGAGGCAGAAGCATCTACTAACGTGATATCAGGTTCCATTCTCCTTGAATCTTTTCCAGCTATTGCTTTGTTTGATTCTGGTGCCAGTCATAACTTCGTATCTGTAGCCTTTATTTTTTGACATATTATTGTATCTGAGCCCTCGGAATGCAATTATAAAATTTTGACTGGCGGAGGCATTATCCTAGTCAAGGATGTTTGTGTCGGATATCGCATTACCTTAGGAGACCGGGAATTATGCGCTAGTTTACTCGTAATGCCACTCCCGAGCTTTGATATAGTTCTCGGGATGGATTGGTTGAGTAAACACCATGCCAGCATTGATTGTCGCTGCAGATGTATCGTGCTTAGTTCGCCTGGAGAGACCGTATTCGAGTTCACTAGAGGAGCAGTGGAGCAGCGCAGCAAGGCTATTTGTGGAGCCATGGTAGAGGAGAAGGAGCTACCCCATCCTATCATCGCAGAGTTTCTCGACAAATTTTCTGTAACTCCTCTTCCTGATTTTTTCTATTTTTAATATTTATTTTAATTATTGTGTTTAAATGGTATATTTTTTATTTATTCTTTTTTTTTAATCAAAAATGAGTTTTTAAATTAAATAATTTGAGAGTGCTAAATAGAAATATTTTATTAAATTATATTGTTAGAATTATGAAAGATGTTTAGTTACTACTTCGGATTTGATTAAATATTAATTTCGAAAAATTGTTTGGTTGATCATCTATAGATTTAAATGGTATGGTTTAGTTACTTGATAATATTCATATTACTTGAAATATGATTTAAAATGATTCTGTTGACAACAAATACTATTTTTCAAATTATTATTATAACCAATTAAGTAAGCTTTGATTTTGTACGATTGAAATTATTTAAGTATTAATTTGAAATGTTATTGTTATCGAATACTATATTTAGATTTGATTAATTAATGAGATATATGTTTTGGAAGAGAAATGTTATTGTTATCGAATACTATATAAGAAAAAGATTCTTTAGTATAGACTAGATAATTTCAAACAAGTATCTTAATTTATATTTGATTCTTCTGATAGAATTCTTCGAAGTGCTGGGAAAGAAACGCGGAAACCTTTCCCCAAACCGGAGAGTACCTGCGAGAGGACCGAGCAATACAACGCACGAACCCAAAAACAATCACACAAAAACAATCCACGCAGACACAGAGAATTTTTGACGTGGAAACCCTTGCGGGAAAAACCACGGGACGATCGGAGTCCAACCCTGAGAAGCCTCCACTAATGGAATAGAAGAATTACACCCTCTACAAACTCCTTCCGATCCAAATCGGATCCCCACAACACTCAGAGATAAGAACAATGATTACAAGGCTACGAAGAGCGAGAACGACGAGTAGAGATTACCCGAACACGATCTCCTTCGAACAACGACCTTCAATCCTCCGTCTTCTTCTCCGAAGTTGTAATGGCATTCTTGCCTCCTTCCTCTCTCAAACTAGTGTTGTCCAATGCGTTGCACTTCTGAATTAGGGTTGAGAAATCTCAATATAACTCCCTAATCCCGCAACCAACCTGGACCGTTGGATTAGATCCAATGATGAAAAACTCATCCAGAAATCCGCTTCAGCCCCCGACGACACAGAGTTCGGCCAGAACTCTGTGTGGGGCAACCAGCACCTACTGGCCAAACCCTTGGAACGGCCAGACCGAGTTCGGCCCGAACTCGCCATGGGACCGAGTTCGGCCCGAACTCGGATCCCCTGCTTCCAGCAGCTCCAGCAGCAGCAGCAGCAACTCCGTCGCCTACTTCCCGAGCTTCTCCGACATCGGACGGCGCTCAGTCGCACTCCGGGGTCTTCTCCACATAGGTTGGGAACCCCACCCACTCCAACAAATCTCCCCTTCACAACTATGGGGAGGACGTCGTCATCCCGACGACCTGCCTGCAGTACTCAAACTTCTCCCCTTGGTAGAATCTTCGTGAACATATCAGCTCCGTTGTCATCTGTATGCACCTTCTCAAGCTCCGCATCCTTCTTCTCAACCACATCCCGTATCCAATGATACCGGGTCTCGATGTGCTTGGACCGGCTATGAAACGTCTGATTCTTCACAAGGTGGATAGCATTCTGACTGTCGCAAAGCAAAGTATACTGCTCTTGCTTCAGTTCCCATTTCCTGCAGCAGCTTCTTCATCCACAACAGCTCCTTGCAAGCCTCCGTTGCCGTAATGTATTCCGCCTCCGTCGTCGACAAGGCAACACACTTCTGCAACCGCGACTGCCACGATACTGCTCCTCCCGCAAACATCATCACGTAGCCCGAAGTCGATCGCCTCGTGTCTACATCTCCAGCCATATCAGCGTCGGTATACCCAACCAGCTTCGGCTCGTCACCACCAAAGGAAAGTCTCCAACCAGCAGTGCCCTGAAGATATCGTAGAATCCACTTGACCGCACTCCAATGTACCCTTCCAGGATTTGAAAGATACCTGCTAACCGTACCAACTGCTATGAGCAATATCTGGCCTCGTACACACCATAGCATACATATGGCTTCCCACAGCTGAGGCATATGGAACTCGCTCCTATATCTTCCTTTTCGTCCTCGGTAGATGGACACTGTTCCTCAGTGAGCTTAAAGTGAGCCGCGAGGGGGGAACTCACTTTCTTCGACCCGTCCATCTCGAAACGCTGAAGTACCCGGTGAATGTACTTCTTTTGGGACAAGTGTAGCAGCTTGGACTCTCTCTCTCGGCTGATCTCCATCCCAAGAATAGTCTTCGCTGCGCCCAAATCCTTTATAGAGAAGGCCGCGCCCAGTTGGCAGCTTCAACTCCGCTATCCTAGTGGCATTCCGACCCACTAATAGCATATCATCAACATAGAGCAACAAAATGATGAAATCATCATCGGCAAAATACCTCACAAATGCACAATGGTCCGACGTCGTCCGTGCATAACCATGCTCCCCCATAAACGACTCGAACTTCCTGTACCACTGCCTCGGAGCCTGCTTCAGACCATACAAGCTCTTCCTCAACCGGCAGACCAAATGTGACTTGCCCTTCTCACAGAATCCCTCCGGCTGCTCCATGTACAACTCCTCCTCAAGATCACCGTGGAGGAATGCCGTCTTCACGTCCATCTGCTCGACCTCCAAGTCGAAACTGGCTGCTAATGCTAGTACCACCCGGATAGACGAATGCTTGACGACAGGCGAAAAGATCTCATCATAATCCACGCCTTTCCGCTGACCGTAGCCTTTGACTACCAGCCTCGCTTTGTATCGAGGGCGAGTAGCATCTTCCGTCTGCTTCACTCTGAACACCCATCGATTCTTCAAAGTCCTTCTTGCCCTTTGGCAACCGCACCAGATCATAAGTGGAATTGGTGTGCAAGGAACTCATCTCCTCCTGCATAGCCACCATCCACTCCTGCCTGTGTTCGTCTTCCATAGCCTCTGCGAAACTTTCGGGCTCCCCCCCGTCAGTCAATAGTACATACTCATCCAGTGAGTATCTCGTAGATGGTCGACGATCCCTGTCACTCCTTCTCAGTGGAGCCACTGGTGCTGGCTGTATACCGACAGCCTCCGCCCCTTCAGGAACTACCTCTCCGGCATGCTCATCCTCCTGAGGGACACCCTGACCACCATCAGCAGGCTGATGATCAAGGTTGGGAGCAACTCCATGTACCGGCTCTCCCCATAACTGGATCCTCTGCGATGTCCTCTGAAAACTACTCGAAGCGAAATGACTCTAACTCAGGCAATTCCTCAGCCTCAGAAGGCGTCTCGGAATCCTGAGTGTTGGTCATGGTCTGATCCTCGACGAACACCACGTCCCTGCTTCTGTAGAGCTTTCCTTCCACTGGGTCGTAGAGTCTATAGCCAAACTCATCCCGACCATAGCCGACAAAGACGCATCGCCTCGTCTTCGGCTCAAGTTTGGTCCTCTCGTCCTTCGGTACATGCACGAAGGCTTTACAACCAAACGCCCGCAGGTGATTGTATGACGGCTCTTTGCCGTACCATACTTTATCAGGCACATCACCCTGCAAAGGAGCACTAGGAGACAAATTAATAATATAAGCAGCTGTGAGAAGAGCCTCACCCCAATAACTGCCCGGCAAGTTTGCTTCTGACAGCAAATACCGCACCCTCTCCATCAGTGTCCTGTTCATGCGCTCCGCTACACCATTGAGCTGAGGAGTCTTTGGCGGAGTCTTCTGGTGTCGTATCCCTTCCTCTCTGCAATACGCATCAAAGGGACCGATGTATTCGCCGCCATTGTCGGACCGAACACACAACAACTTCTTGCCCGTCTCCCTTTCAACAGAGGCCTGAAACTCCTTGAAAGTAGGCAGCACCTGATCCTTGGTCTTTAAGGCATAGTACCCAAACCTTCCTGGAACAGTCATCAATAAAAGTCACAAAGTAAGAAGCACCACCAAGAGATTTTACCTTCATAGGACCGCAGACATCCGAGTGAATCAACTCGAGCAACGCCGGCTTCCTCGAACTTGGATGACTTTGGAAAGACACCCTATTTTGCTTTCCAGCTAAACAGTGCGTGCACTTCTCCAACTTTATAGACTTGAGCCCCGGAATCACTTTCCTGTTCACCAAGTAGCTCATCCCCTTCTCGCTGATATGGCCGAGCCGCCTGTGCCACAACTCGGTAGACGCATCACTGACTGCGTTCACCTCCTGTGCCCCCTCTGCGCTCCCCTCCATATAGTAGAGACCGGACTTCTTGCTTCCTCTAGGCAATCACCATCGAACCTCTGGAAAGCTTCCACTGACTGTTCCCGAAGAGACTGAAGAATCTCTCGTCATCCAACCTTCCAACCGACACCAGGTTGAAACGGATATCAGGGACATGACGAACATCCTTGAGAACAAGAACCGCACCCGTCTTCGTTCTCAAATGCACATCTCCAACGGCAACCGCCTTCGACACATCTCCGTTGCCCATCTTCAACACTCTACAGTCGCCTGTAGTGTAAGTGGCAAACAGTGCCCTATTGTGAGATACATGTGCTGAAGCCCCTGAGTCCACCAGCCAAGAATTGTCGTCGCAGGCGAGGTTAGTAATGACCTCATCACCTACGACGATCACATCGCCTCCATACACCGAGGCCGCCGCTGTAGTGTTCTCTTCTTGCTTCCCCTTGTCGCCCTTCTTCTCTCTCTTCCAAGCGAAACAATTCCGCTTGATATGGCCCTTCTTACCGCAATGGTAACACTCCGAGTCCTCGTAACGACCCTTGGACTTCCCCCTGCTCTTGTCTCTGCCACCACCTGGACCCCTGCTTTTGCCCCTTCCGCGGCTCTCTGAAACAAGTGCCTCTGAGTGGTGGGATGTGGATGAAGTGCCCTGAGAACGTCTCCGCATCTCTTCATTCAACACCCCGCTCTTGGCAAACTCCAGACTGACCACGCCCTCTGGAGCAGAAGCGATCATAGATACTCGTACGGTCTCCCACGAGTCTGGCAAAGTACACAGCAGCCACAGTCCCTGAACTTCGTCGTCGAACTTGACTCCCATAGAAGATAGCTGGTCAACCACGCCCTGGAACTCACTCAAGTGATCCGAAATAGACGCCCCATCCTTGTACCGCAGACCCATCATCGTTCGGATCAGGAACAACTTGTTTACCCCAGTCTTCTTCGCATACAAGGATTCCAGCTTATCCCACAACGTCTTCGCGTGCTCAATATTGGCAACGTGATTGTACACGTTCTCGTCAACAAACTGCCTTATGTACCCACACACCTGTATGTGCTCGAATGTCCAGTCCTCCTCAGATTTATCACTGGGCCTCTCGGATGCAAACACGGGTAGATGCAGCTTCTTAACAAATAACAAATCTTTCATCTTGCTCCGCCAATAATGATAGTTTGTGCCATTAAGGTTCACCATGCGCACCGGCTTCGCGTCCATCTCTCCTCTCTGGTTCCTCTGTCAACTCCTGACACCCTTTGAACCCAAAGCTTTGATACCACTCTGTTGGGAAAGAAACGCGGAAACCTTTCCTCAAACCGGAGAGTACCTGCGAGAGGACCGAGCAATACAAGCGCACGAACCCAAAAACAATCACACAAAAACAATCCACGCAGACACAGAGAATTTTTGACGTGGAAACCCTTGCGGGAAAAACCACGGGACGATCGGAGTCTAACCATGAGAAGCCTCCACTAATGGAATAGAAGAATTACACCCTCTACAAACTCCTCCCGATCCAAATCGGATCCCCACAACACTCAGAGATAAGAACAATGATTACAAGGCTACGAAGAGCGAGAACGACGAGTAGAGATTACCCGAACACGATCTCCTTCGAACAGCGACCTTCAATCCTCCGTCTTCTTCTCCGAAGTTGCAATGGCACTCTTGCCTCCTTCCTCTCTCAAACTAGTGTTGTCCAATGCGTTGCACTTCTGAATTAGGGTTGAGAAATCTCAATATAACTCCCTAATCCCTCAACCAACCTGGACCGTTGGATTAGATCCAATGATGAAAAACTCATCCAGAAATCCGCTTCAGCCCCCGACGACACAGAGTTCGGCCAGAACTCTGTGTGGGGCAACCTAGCACCTACTGGCCAAACCCTGGAACGGTCAGACCGAGTTCGGCCCGAACTCGCCATGGGACCGAGTTCGGCCCGAACTCGGATCCCCTGCTTCCAGCAGCTCCAGCAGCAGCAGCAGCAGCAACTCCGTCGCCTACTTCCCGAGCTTCTCCGACATCGGACGGCGCTCGTCGCACTCCGGGGTCTTCTCCACATAGGTTGGGAACCCCACCCACTCCAACACGAAGATCACTCTTATCCCTAAATAAGGACTAGCTTATGCAAATCCTTTTCTGGACTAAACCCGACCTTGTGATCTTATCAAATCTATATAATGTAGAAACCTTTCCCAGTCATTGATAATCTATATATATAGGCATCATATCTGCCTCCCCGAGCTCTGCCTTGACGAGGCTAAGACTCCTCCTTCCCCTTCCCTGGCAAAGACACAGTCACGACCCCCACATCCAGAACCGCCCCCATCACCATCACGCGACCACTCCAGGCCGCGTACAGTAGACTAGCCAACCTGTCACGACCACCATCACTGCCGCCTCCTCCCAACCTCTGTCAAACCTTATCACCACCACCATATTCGTGTTCGACTGTGCCGGTGTCCAACAAAATTACCGTACCGATCGTATCCGGACCCGTGCGTCCGTGTCCATCCCATCTTATTCCAACATCACAGATTACAAACCAAATCACCGCATCACCCACAGGTGCCACCGCCACGGTCAACCCCGACCGAGCAACCACTACCTACAGCACCCCCACGTCGACCCCGTTCCCGTATTCCACTACCGCCCCTCTCTCGAATCACCATGGCCGATCATCCTCCACCACGCGCATCACACCCTGACCTCCAGGCGACGCGTGCGACGCAAACCGACGCCGCCACCGTGAAGAGCCGACCGCTCGGGACTCCGCGCTCTGTCGAACTCGCGTGGAGCCGTGGCCGATCTTCTCCGCCCGCGTTGCCATTGAAGTCCTCCATCGACCGGAGCCGTAAGACCCTCTACCGCCGCCTCGATCTCCGGAGCGCGCCGCCATCAGCCGCATCCACTGCAGCCGTGTCGTTGGCGAGCTCGAGCGACCGCTGCCGATGAACTGAGCGCCACCAGCCCCCCGCCGGTGCTGCCCTTCTCGCGGCAAGCTGAACTACCCTTGCGTCGAGTACGGCTGCGCTCGACAGACCCGCGCCTTCGTCTCCCTCCACCGTACCCCGGCTCGTCTCGACAGAGCAAGACCAGCCGCGGTGAGTCGATTGCCTCGCCTCTTGCTCACTTTTTCTCTGTTCCTTTTTCTTTCCTTTTCTGTTCAAGAAGAGTGATTTTCCCTTGGTATTGGATTTAGAGATGGGCTTGGTATAGGCCGAATGCATGGGTCTCTAATCGTTAGGCCTGGGCAGCAGTGTTATTGTGTCTCCATTTTTTCTCTTGAGTTATTTTGGGCTACTGGATTTGGGTGGGCCATGGGTTTGGGCTTAGGCCCGAGCCCATGGAAATGGTAAGTTTTATTTTTAAGTGGGCCGGGCTCTATTTTTCAAAATAAATAAATGCTGTTATTTTATGGGCTTTATCTATATAAAAATTACAGGCTTCGTTTGGGCCAGGAACATATGGGTGTTTGGCTTATTGAGATTTATAGAAGTTTTACATTATATTTTTTTTTGATTATAAATGATTACAAAAAATACATTTTGGGCTTGGGGCCCCACATGGAGTTAGCTTTACTGTTATTTAGATTTTTCAAAGTACTTTTTAAAGACATTTTACTAATGGAATATAGTTTCCAAAACATAATAGATATTTTCTAAAATTGTAAACACTTATTATGCCGATTTATTCATATACCATTATATTATTTTCTATATATTTAAGTTATAGTTTTGATCTAAACATGATTTTCTCTATATATTTACAATATTTTGATTAGTAGTTTCCAAATACCAAAACGTATTTTCTAAAATAGATTATAAGTATTTTCTATATATATGTTCTCTCATTAAGGATTTTATTTTATTAAACAAAAAGCCTTCGATTTCCATCTTGATCATAACTAGTCATACGTTCCTATTTTGCGTGATTTTGATTTCTTTATATTGACCCTAGGCTAATCGGGCAGTCCCGGACCCAATGGCACAGTCTGTTCCACCGTTAGAAGCTGTCTTGCATCGTTATGACATCCGCGATTATTTCGTGCCAACATGATCTAGTCACAAACAACTGCAACTAATCGAGGCAAGTACATATACTGATTGCTTTCAATTCCTAATAGTTTTTCCATTTCATGTTTATACATATCCTCTCTTGCTTGTTGAAACGGATTAGTATCATAGATCTCTACATACTATATTTCTTGATTATCATGCTTCCGTGTTTTGTGACTTGTTCGAGTCCATGAGTACTAGTCGGGAGAAAAAAATATATTAGTAGACATGTGAACTATCCAGAACTATCCCGGGTGCCGGATTTTGTAACCCCTCTTCCCAAAAATTTAAAAATATTATTATTGTTATTATTTATTTGAATTAAATGATAATTTTTGGAATTTTATAAATATTTAGTTAAGTAATTACTAGGATAAAAAGCTTTAGTCATGGTTAGGATTTATAGTACAAGATGACCAGAAATTTTGGCACGGAGATTGTAGTTGAGTGCTTTGACTAGTGTTTTAGCCATGGTAGAGAGGGCCGAGCCATATGTGAGTCATAACTAGGAAAACTAGGAAAAGTTGCGACTTAACCCCTATAGACGTTTTAATTATTTATTAATTAGATTATTGACTTTTAGATGACCCGGTGGTACCAAAATAGTTCGGACTTGACCCGAACCAAACCCAAGCCCATGAAGCCATGTAGTACGACCAACGACGTCCATATATACATTGGTAATTCATTTTTATAACCCAGTGAATAATTTCTATAATTGAATATTAAAATATAATATATGCAATAATTTATGAATATAAATAAATAAATGAATATATATTTATTATATATATATATATATAAATATATATATATATATATATATATATATATATATATATATATATATATATATATAAAATATATATAAATATATATATATATATATATATATATATATATATATATATATATATATATATATATATATATATATATATATATCCCTGTATATATATATATATATATATATATATATATATATATATATATATATATACAAGGCAAACAGGGATATATATATATATATATATATATATATATATATATATATATATATATATATATATATATATATATATATATATGATGGAATAATTGAAAGTAAAATTAGGGACTAAAATCCACAAGTCCAGAATCTTAATAACTTCATATAAACTCAAAAATATGAATTAAATCTCAAAAATTTGAAATATGACAAAACAATTCAAATATATATATATAAATCGAAACCTGAAATCCAACTCAATACCTAAAATACAATATACACAACTAGAACTCACGAAACTTGGCAAACTCGAAGGCGTGTATGTGTGTGACGTGCTCGGAACTCACGGTGTCGAACCCATGTTAGTATCATGTCCACCGAGCATGTATCGAAAAACCGAACTCGCGTGTCGTGCACGTACGTTTCGCCCTATTGGACGCCGCACACAACACGAAAAGCCTCGTGCTTGTGCACGTAGCTAGGTAGGGTCCCCTGGTAGGTCTAGGACCTATTGACACGACACCAGGTCGTGTCTATGCGACACAGTGACACACGAACCCCCGCGCGGCCTGTACGCGCGTGCGCGTGCAGTGCGTGCCCGTGGGCGCGTACCGGGCCTCGTGGCTCGTGATTCGAGCCACGCCGTGACTCCGGATCAAGTCCTTGGGTAGTCTAGGTATAAGGCTTCATGCTCGTGCTCCTGGAACAGGTGCTCGACGCGTCGTAGTTCGCGTACGAAGGCCGTGTCAGCAGCACTTTTCAACCGCATGCACAGTACGGGCTGAACAATGCATACGAGATTTCTCCGCACATGCTTCACGAAACAACGTGAAATTTTACGGGCATGTATGCAGAGGTTGCCTCTACATGCTCATAAAATTTCATACGAAACAGAGCTCTGTGCGTCGAGGTATGACGCTCGGACATCATGGCATGCACGGGGCCGTGCATGGGCCTCGTGCACGCGTGTTCGTGTCCGATTCGGACACTGAAATCGTGTCAATTTCTGATCCGTCTTCACGAAAGTTGTTATAAATAACATTAGCAAGGGATTCGTGAAAACAGAATCGAAAAATAACACTTTTCAGTTCTAAGTGGCATTTCGTCGAACATGTTCTATAGGACCGACAGGTGTCCGATAGGGCTATCAAACGAACTAACAATCCTACCATACTTCATACATCGGTTTGGGGTACCTATATGGATGCTAAAATATAGAAATTTCAGAAGAAACAATGGTAGAACGAGGTTTAACTATTGAGAGTCGGAATCTCAATGAAAGTGAATCCTCGAGTGCTATGACGACCTTTTTCTCCCAAGCGAACGCCTCCAACTCCTTGATAGCAATGCTCCAGCAAGTTCTCCTCCTCCCCACGGTCGCAACGCAATTATTTTGGCACGAATCGTATGCCGGATGAGAAAGTTAGGGTTTTGAAGAAAAAAAGAAAACTAGGGTTGATCTTGGAGGCTATGTGATTTCTTCACAAATGAGATGGGGGCTGCTGCTATGCTTGGCCGACCATGCTAGGGGGTATTAGGGTTAGGGTTAAATCATGTGCCAAGCACTTTTATGTTGCTACAAAGGCCCAATGACAAAAGGCTTTAAAGGCTTATAAAAATGACTTAAAAATCATTAAATAATTCTAGAAAATAAATAAAAATTCTAAATTAAATCTAAAAAGCCAATAATAAATCTAATTATATTATTAGGCTTCTAATTAAGGTTGAATAAGGTTATAGCACCTTCTACCACCCGAAACATCAATCAAAGCTACACAACAATCAATAAAAATCAAATAATGCACAATGACAAAAATACCCCTAATTAGAAAAAGTGAGTGTGACAGGTAATTAGGTTTCTAATGTCATGGTTAGTCTCTAATCATGGTTAGCTAAGGTTAAACCGACTACTAACACAACACCAATTGAAATATTATAAATTAATCCAAAAAAATAAAATCACATAATTACCAAAATATCCTTATTTTAGAAAAGTGGTGGTTACAGTATCGGCGGTAGAAAGCCATCCTAGGTCACAACATCTAACAATATATAACTGTACATGTACAATAATATGCTCTCCAAAAAGGAGGACAACACAGAAGGTACAACTCAATCACAAAATTATAAGATTGAAATAAAAAGATAGGATAAAAAGATGATCTCAACAGTGAACTACAACTGAAAGAAATAAGTCTGGGTGTTTAAATAACACCAAAAATCCAATATCTGGAAATACATCAAGACAAGACAGCTAAATAAAGATAAATAGTCTAGCAGTCTAATCTAGACAATGAGCAAGTCTTCAACAACTGTTGGATCCTCCTGAGGGTCTAAGTCACCGGTGTCATCTAAGCCAGCTCCATAATATGTGGGGCAGAACTCCTCCTCATCCTCTGTAATATTTTCAACATAACCAATCAGGACAGGAATGAATACATATCTCTCACACAGTTCTTATCATAACAGGAAATGTAAAGCATTTTATAGAATAAAGTACATAGAAATTCTAAGAATAAACATGAAGAGGAAGAGAGAATATGATAACAAAAGATAACTATATATGGTAATAGAAAACTGTAAGTGACTAAGTGATTTAGAGTACAAGGTAGTTATGTGAACGGCTTGAATTTGCACATGATTACACTACAAAGTTCACACATGATTACATTACTTTAGAATTGTTCACATGACCACTTCTACTCCCCCATACCCTAATCAATACACAAGGATCTAGATAGGTTATGTTATTATACATGAAAGTTTATAATAAAGCTCATGAGATCATGAGAGTACATGAGAGCACATGAGTGTACATGAATAATAAGAGTCCATGGAATATATAATGTTCATAAAAAGCACATGACATGATGTATTCGATACACCCGAGAGGGATAACATCTCATAAAAAGATCCATATAGTACTAATCCGTGATAACATCGTGTCAGCATCAAGTAAATTAGTCTATAACAAGAATATAATTTCTAGTAAGTAAGAAACGATCAGAGAATGTACTGTCGGATATCCTGAATGTCTGATGAGAAAATATGTCCGAACCGTAGTAACTGAGTCTTATTTAGAGCAACCACAAGTTACAAAGTCTCTAATATAAAACAAGAGAAATTTACAATGAATTCTAATTGATTCTAGATCATTCTAGGTCAAAGTCAACTCTTGGTCAACTCTAGCCAACTATTCTAGTCAAATTAGGTCAAACCTAAGTCAACTAGTCAAATGTTCTAAATTTAAGTCAAACTTAAGTTAACTAGTCCTTTTAAGTCCATTTGAGTCAATTCTAGGTCAAGTTTGATCCATAGTTGACTTTGGTCAACTTGCTAGTCAGCCTTGCCTAACTAGGCCTATAGGTCAATTATAAACTAACTTACTAACCATAGGCTATTATCTTATATCACTATCAAATATACGTATATATATATATATATATATATATATATATATATATATATATATATATATATATATATTGGGAACCCTCACCATTTATTAAAAAGGCTCAAAACCAAGCCAGTCCAAGTATACAAGACCCAAAAAGACAAAGCCTGTACAAGTATACCGCCAAAAGGGATGAAGAGGGGTGGAGGGATCGCCACAAACAAAGCTAAGGGAGGGTAGAGGACCAAAAGGATCTCGGCATGTGGGAGCACAGGGTGCTCCATTTACGGCACTGACGGAGGACTTCCCGAGTGAGCTGATCGGCAGAGTATTGGTGCCCTTTGTATCTTGTCTTGTTTCGATTTTTCCATAGCACCCACGTGGCAGCTGCTGCGACGATCTGGTGGCCATGAGAAGCAGAACCCCAGGCGGCCACCAGATCGTGGAAGCGTCCACCGCCTAGCACAATATTGAACATCTGGTTGAGGGTCCTCCAAGAATCACCTGACAGAATCCTCAGGCGAAAGATGTGTTCGATGGTCTCCATCTGACGATCAGGATAGCAACAACATGCAGACGTTAGGCTAATCCTAATGGTTTTGAGAATTTCGTCGGTGGGTAATCGCTTGTAAATGACTCTCCACATGAGGATAGACCATTTTCGGGGGATGCAGGTCTGCCAATATTGAGCGATCGGGTGAATCTGCTGACCAATCCCGGGGATAGCAGTCCTCGCAGACCTCACCGAGAATACCCCTGAAGCTTCGAGCGTCCAACTAAGCGTATCGTTGTCGCTGCCGATAGTTATTCCGGTCTGGCGGATGCTGGCCACCGCTTCCTCACCGGCCCACTCACAAATTTTGTCCCAGTTCTAATTGTTGGTAGAGTAGTTCCATAAGTCTCTGATTCTGCTGCTTCTCGGGGTCTCCAACATACTCGCGATTAAGCCGTCCCCGGTCCATCGCTCTAGGAATGGGTTTGAGTCGCCGACTTCCAATCTGAGTATCACTGCAGGCTTGGCGAGGTCGTGGCCGACGAGGATACGACGCCAAGCCGCCGATTATCTGCTGTTGGATATGGCCAGAGAAGGGTGAATGTGTTTAAAATACCTAGCCTTCATAAATCTGGTCCATAAGTTGTTGCTCGTACGGAGTTTCTACCACAACTTCATTGAGAAGGATTTAACGATGTGGTTTAACTTGGTAAATCCCAGACCACCGACCTCGGTGGGATGAGCCATTAATTCCTAACTAGCCCAGTGGTGCTTGTCCTGTCCGTTGCTATGCCCCCAGAAGAAGTTGTAGAAGATCTGGTCGATCGTATCAAGAACCTTCAAAGGCGGGGAGCATGTAGCCAGAGTGTGGATCAGGATGGAAGTGAGCACATGGTTGATAAGGATCATCTTGCCGTCTGGAGACAATGTGGCATTATGCCACCTTTCATGTTTTTTTTTTCTGATTCTAGCAGTGAGGTTCTCAAAGATGCGAGTATTGGATTTCCCATACACCAGAGGACAACCGAGGTAGTTGAACGGGGGTTGGGTAACAGAGAAAGATGTTTAGTGGGAGAGGTTGATTGCGTGCTCTCTTTTGATATTGTGATGGGCGTAGATAATGCTTTTGGACGGATTGATCTTCTGACCCGAACATCTGGAGTACCTCTGTAGGGTGTTGTGGACCACTTCCACCGCTCCAACTTCCCCCGAAGAGAAGATTAGTAAATCGTTCGCGAAGGTCAGGTGAGTGATGATAGGACAACCACTGGAAGTGTGGTAGTGTTGGAAGTTCAGAGTACTGACCATATTGTTAAGGTTTCTACTCAGTGCGTCCGCGGCAATGATGAAAATGGTGGAGGATAGGGGGTCGCCCTGTCTAACGCCCCTACTGGATTTGAAGAATCCACCGGTCTGGCCGTTGATAACCGTGGAAAACTATGAGTTGCTGATGGATCTCCACACAGTATTGGTCCAAGCTTCCGAGAATCCAAACGCTCTGAATACCTAGATCATAAATTGCCAGTCCAGTCTGTCGTAGGCTTTTTCTATGTCTATCTTAACGGCAATGTTGCCCCCTCTGGCAGGGAACTTCATGCAGGTGATTAGCTCTTGGGCTAGCATAATATTGTCCTGGATGTTTCTCCCTTGAACAAAGCCGCTTTGCTCCTCTGAAATGATCTTAGGTAAAATCCCCGCCATCCTGGAAGCTATGATTTTGGAGATGATTTTGTTAGTGAAAGTGCAAAGGCTGATAGGACGATAGTCCCGAAAGGACTCCAGGTTGTCTTTCTTCGGGATGAGGATAAGGTTGGCACTAGAGATAGCTTTGGGGTATGTGTCACCCTCGAAGAAAGCGATTGCCGTGTCGGTGATGTCTTGTTTGATGATATCCCAGCATTTGCGAAAGAAGACACCAGTGAATCCATTCGGGCCGGGAGCACTGTGCTCGTTCAGGGCCCACACCGCATCTTTAACTTCTTGGACCGTCGGTGGACGCTCCAATTAGGTGTTATCATTGTCATTTATGAGTAAGAGGATTTGGTCCAAGAAGGGTCTGTCAATATGAACAGTCTCCTTGGTGAATAATTTGGAGAAGAATTCTGCAGCAGCTTCTTGGATGCTTTTATGGTCAGTAATGATGTTTCGTTGTCGTCTGTCGTACAGTGAATGGATAACTTCTGTCTGCGACCATTGACGCAGGCATGGAAATTTTTTGAGTTTCTATCCCCATTGCTGTCCAATTTCAATCTCGCTTTCTGCTTCCAGAAGTCGGTTTCCACTTTGAGCCGAAATTTGAGCATGGCCTTGGTGAAGTTCAGGGCTGACATGGCCGTCGTAGTATGTTCCGACGAAAAATGAGTTTCGGCGCGAGTGACATCGTCCTCCGCAACGCGTACGGCTTGGAAGATGTCCCCGTAAGAAAGTTTGCTCCAATTGGATAGAGCTTTCCTCGTCGCTCGGAGCTTGTTGCTCACCCACGATAGGAGGTTGGGGCAGTCTTCCTGATTCCAAGCATCCATGACAATGCTCAGAAATTGGGGATGCTCAGTCCAGAAGTCCAGAATTTGGAAGTTCTTTTTGAGAGGGCTAGTACTGTTTTTGATTTCAACCAGCAGAGGGGCGTGGTCGGATTCAGTGGAGTTGAGATGGGAAAGGTTGGTGGTGATCCCCATTCCGTGCCAGCGGTCATTTGTGAGGGCTCTGTCCAGGCGGGAGTATTGCCGACAGTCGCCTTCCTGCATGTTGTACCAGGTGAAAGCGTAGCCAGTGAACTAAAGGGTGGTGAGATGAGCATTGAAGTTAAAATTGTTGAAGTCTTGCATGGCCGATGTGGGAGGGGGTCGCCCTCCGATTTTCTCTTCTCTGCAGGTGATCGCGTTGAAGTCCCCGATGCACAGCCGAGGGGAATTGATGTGGTGGTGGTGGATGTTTATGAGGTCATTCCAGAGATATTTTTGCTTGGTAATATCACAACTACCGTGAACAGCGGAAAGGATAGACCGATCCGGGATTGAGGAGTGTTCCCACCAGCAAGTGAGAGCCTATTAGGGAGTCCTGAATAACTCCAATTTTGACATTTGTCGAGCCGAGGATCCAAATATCGTTTCTGCCCGCTACGGCCGTGGGAAAGCCGAGCTGTAACTGGATAGATTTTAATCTTTTGGGAGGGATTTTGGGTTCAATGATGATAAGGATGTCGATCTTGTAGATTTTCCGCATGCCGGATATTCTCCTTAAAGTGGGTTTGTTCGCCAGACCGCGGACATTCCACGATAGGGTGTTAATCATTAATGAAGTTGAGGGAAAGATTTCTTGTTCCGCCTGGTGGCGGATCTTGTTACGAGGGTTTTGTTTTCGTCTATTGCTTTGTTGGCCCTGTCCCCGCGAGATGTTGGCGCTTCTGCCCTGGATGAGGTGCCGAGGTCCCCGTGCGAGAGAGATGTCTCCGTCTTAGACGTGGTTGGAGAGTCGCTAGTGGGTTGTTCTGGTGGGTCCGTGGGAATGCTGACCAATTCCCCGGCGGAGTCCAAGATGGGATCATCGAAAGGGATGGCCAATGAGTCACTGGTGCTCCGGATCAGAGGAATAGTGTGCTGGAGAGGGTAACCCGCGGCTTGAACCTGAAGTCCTCTCTGCACTTGGTCCGGTCCGAGGATAGCAAGGGCTTCTTCAACAGAGTCGACGATGGGGCGTTGATGGTCAACGCAGATGTTGTCGGTGGACTCCTTGTCAGTTCTCCTTGTTCGGGATGCAATGCGCCAACTCGTTGAGATCGAGTTCAGCAAGGGGGTCGCTTGACTCCGCCCCTTCCGAATCTAAGACATCAAATTGGTTGGAGACGTTAAGCTCAAGGATGTTGCAGGAGGACTGGACTAAGATCAGAGTTTTGCAGGGATTCTCGCTTCGGTCAGTCTTGCCGTCATTGGATCCGAATCGAGTGTGCGAGTTTGGGCACGACAGTAGTGGTGACTTGGGTGTCCTTCCTTCTGCTGGCGCATGGTCTGTCCGGGTATCTTTCTTCTTGAGTTTTAGGTGAAGGCGATGGCAGTGCTTCGTGAGATGGCCTCTTAAATATCAGTGATTGCAGAACATAATGTGGTTGTCGTAGAGGACTTGTTGGGAGTGGGTCTGGTTGCCCAGCTCTATGGTTATGAAGTTGGGTGGTTCGGTGGTGAGGTCGAGTTCCACACAAATTTTAGCATAGTAGGCCTTGGTTAGGTTGCTAGTTTTGGGGGCCGTGGCAACATACGTGCCGAATGAGTTGGCGATGCGTCTTAGAGCCGCTGGGACGAAACATATGAGAGGCAGATTAGGAAGTGTGACCCAAGCAGCGACTCGCGTGGAGTCCTCTTTGGTAGAAAATCCTTGAGACCATTTGATGATCTTCATCGAGTGGGGGCCGATCCTGCATGTGCCTTTGGACCACACGGTCCTGTGATCAGTCTCGGAAGAAAAATGGAGGAGAATATATCTTGGGTCGAGGGGGGCTACCGGTATTCCGACGAGAGACTCCATCTGGCTATCTCTTCCTGCACCCGGGATAATTTGGGGCAGCCGGTCGAGAACTTTAGAACAAAAGTGTGGGGGAAGGAGGATGACAGCGAAGTCAGTTCCAATTGGGAGAATGGGATGAAAGGAATCATGGATTCCTGAGGGAGTTCAATATCCGGGAGGCTGACATCTCGGAGAAGGAGACCCTTCGGGGAGGCAAGGTCCGGACGGAGAGCTGCGGCGAAGGACCGCTGGGCTGGTCCAGACTGGGATGGGGTCATGGTTGGTCCTCCGGTCGGCGGGGGTTGTGACAGGGGGTTGGCTGTGGCCGAGACGGGGCGTTGGGGGGGGGCAGAATCCGGGGCCAGGCAAAGGTGGACTACCTGGGGGAGGGAGGGTTCCGAGTGGATGGCACGGACGGAGGCTACTCCCCGAGCGGGGGGCAGCGCCGCCAGAGGGGCTGCCGCGGGCAGAGGAGGAATGATTTGGGGAACAATGGCAGCATGGGCCGTTACGGTGGTGGTCTCGAGGCCGACAGCGCTCGAGGAGGGGGTGGCTCCCGATATCCCGAGAAGGTGAGCGACGGAGGCGAAAGCATCGGAGGGCTGCGCCGCAGAGGCGGCTGGGAGGCTGGCGAGGTGATCAATAGGGGTAGGGGCGGCCTGAGAGGGGGACGGCGGAAGGATGAGGGAAGGGTCTCCGGGGGGCGTAGGTGGGGGAGCGTACGCACGAAAGTCAGCGACACCAGGGGATAGAGAGGCTCTAAACGCTGTATACGCGAGCTGAGAGGCAGACCCGTAAGACTGAGGGAAGGATGCAAGCACGTAAACCTGAGAGGTTGGCGCTGGAGCGTAAAAGGGGGAGGCTAACGCTGGCGCGTAAACCTAGAAAGCAGGCGCAGGCGCGTAATGGAGAGAGGTAGGCATATGAGGAGTAAATGCGTAAGGCTCAGGGAGTTGGGGGGTCCCACCAGGCGCAAGAGGCACAAAAGGTGCTGGAGCGTAAGGCTTAGGGAGTTGGGGGGTCCCACCAGGCGCAAGAGGCGCAAAAGGGGCTGGAGCGTAAAGCTCCTGAGAAGGGGCTGCAAGTGTTCGAGCGTAAAACTCCTGAGAAGTGGCTGCAGGCGCTAAAGTGGTCCCACCCGAGGATGGGGCTGCTTGACCTTGAGCGTCAGCATGTGCATGAGCGTAAAAATTACGGAGAGTGGGGGTCCCACCATAAGATGGGGCTGCTTGAGCGGGAGCTTGAGCGTGAATCTCACGAAAAGGGGAGGTCCCACCATAAGATGGGTCTGCTTGTCCTGGAGCGTAAAGTCCGAGAGTGGAGTGGACCCCACTGGGAATAACCGCGGGCAAAGGAATATTACGCTGATCAGAGAGTAATTGAGGGTGGCCCACCACGTGGTGTTGGTTGACTGAACCTACCACGTGATGCCAGTAGGGAAGTCCCCCAGAGCCTGTACCGCAGATGAGCGAACCTCCCGAGGAGATTAGAGCTCCGTTTGAATTTTGAATGGGTCCCCCAGAGCCTGCACCGTAGGTGGGCGATCCCTCCGAGGAGGAGAGAGCTCCGGAGGGCTGAACCGGTGAGGGAAAGGTGGAGTTTACGGAGGTGGAGTAGCGGACGACCACGGAATCCGGTCGACTCGCCGGAAATGACGCCGGATTCGCGGAAGGGGGTAGCTAGGAACCGAACCGGAGGGGGGAGGGTGCAAGGAGGGGGCTGGGAGTGGGGGGGTCAGAGGGCTGTGGTTGGGGGCTGGGATGGCAGGCGCCGGAGGGGTGGGTTCGGGACAGAGAGAATCGGGTGGGTAGAAGGGGGGAGAACAGGATGAGCGTGCGAGAGGGAGGCACAGAGTTGACGGATCAACTCCACACACTCAGCCGGCCAAGGATGGGCCATCGGCAGACACCAACCGCCGAAAGAGAGCCGGAGAGGGAAAGCCCTAGGGGCTTCCCAGGCTGGGAAGGAACGGGAGCTCGGGAGAATGGACATCGCCAATATATTATAATTATTATATATATAGATTATAATATATATATATATATAATATATATATTTTTTTTTTTTTTTTTTTTTTTTTTTTTTT
>JANAVB010010584.1:0-40995 GCA_029216955.1 Iris pallida
TGCAACAGGCGCACAGCCATAAGCACTCTTCATATATATATGCAACCGAACTACTGGACGGCGGGCTTGGGGCGGCGGCTTTGGTCGGGGGCGGCGGGTGGCTTTGCTTCTCAAATTCATCTGAGTTTATATATTGGCTAAATAATATGTTATCCATATTGGGTGTTATCCATTAGTTGGTGGGTTTGGATTAGTAAATGTGAATATGGGGTTTGGATTCATGGTGTATATGTTCACTGTCTCAAGGACAGTGCGAGTTCTATCAGTTGTGTGCTTCTGTATAGATGTATATCTATACATCTAGCTGTGATATACATATGTGTATGTGACAATCTCAGTTAGCGACGGACTAGTTATCGGTTAGCGACGGATATTTCCAGCTCTATTTGCATAATCTACGGTACGACATGGTGACAGGACATAGTCCATGCAGCCATTCGATTAGCGAGGCAGAAACTATGTAGCCGTAGATAAAGTTGACTGTCCTCCGACCCTCATCCCTCGGCAATGATGATACGACAACCTATCACTATATCTTATATAGTAGTAGATGATGTCTTAGTATTACATTATGTGAGTTAATCTTGATTCTGTTATATCCTTCAGATACTAGATACGATAAGAACATATACTACACCATATGTATACAGAATATAGATGATTCATACTAATGTATGCTAGAATGAATTTTGGGTTGTGTTCTGAGCCATCCGTTCTCACACTTAAAATACATAAGAATTATTAGTGTGAGAGCGCCGGAGAGAGTGAGAGCACCGGAGAGGGAAGAGGAGAGAGAGAGAGAGAGAGAAAGAGAGTAAAATGGTACGACATGGTGAAGTAGTACTATATTTTGGCTCCAGTTCCAGCTCCATTTGCATTAATCTACGGTACGACATGGTGATCAGGACATAGTCCCTGCAGCCATTCGACTGGCGAGGCAGAAACTATGTAGCCGTAGATAAAGTTGACTGTCCTCCGACCCTCATCCCTCGGCAATGATGATACGACAACCTATCACTATATCTTATATAGTAGTAGATGATGTCTTAGTATTACATTATGTGAGTTCATATTGATTCTGTTACATTCTTCAGATACTAGACACGATAAGAACATATACTACTATCACTCCCCGTTCCCAGAATACATATTTTTATACATGTACAACTCATGAGTATTTATTTAATATTTATCATGTATTATCCTGTATTTAAATTTCTTTAATTTCATGTTAATCAATTAATCTGCTCTTTAAATTTTCATGTTAATTTATTTCCTGCAATTATATTTCTGCAATTTTATTTCTGCACTTTATTTCCTGCTCTTATTCCCTGCCTTAGACTTGCTTATTTGGGTTCGGTTTGGCTTTGGTTGGATCCCCTACAACCCGACCCATTGGACCCATTGGACCCGGCCCATTAACTTCCACCTACCACCCCTTTTCTATTTAAAGCTTACATCTCTTTCTCTCTCCTCATAAACTCACATTCTCACCATTACTCCTCTTTTTCTTCTTCTTTATTACTCTCTCCATCTACCAAACCGTAGGCAAGTACAACTTGCTCCACATGAGAATCCATGTTTTTATGGTTCATTTATCTTCCTCTCGTGATCCTAAGAGAGTTTAGAACTTGGCATTTTTCATTTCGAAGTCTTAATTTTTGTAGATCTAGAAATGAGTTATTTTCGGAGTTTGGTGGTTTGATCTATCAAACTTCTTTGTTTTCAAGTTTTGATGGTTCCATGTTGTAGAGAAGTTTATTCTACCCAATTTTGACCTTTGAAAAGTTGGATTTGGACTTGTTTTGACCAAGTTATGGACCTTTGAAGCTTTGGGGTGCAACCATGCAGTTCTTGCTGTTTGGAGAAGACAGTGAGCAGTGTACACTAGCTTTTTAGCTTGCGTCACTAAGCTGTGCGCGCTCTTTAGCGCAGCCCAGTATGGAGTCCATACGCTACCTTTTTAGGAAGCGTGTGTCTTGCATACGCTACCTTTTGGAAGCGTATGTCGTATGGAGTTCATACGCTACCTTTTGGGAGCGTATGACTTGTATACGCTGACTTGAATGGTCAGAAGTCGTATAGAGTTCATACGCTACCTTTTGGGAGCGTATGACTTGCATACGCTGAATTGAATGGTCAGGAGTCGTATGGAGTTCATACGCTACCTTTTGGGAGCGTATGACTTGCATACGCTGACTTGAATGGTCAGGAGTCGTATGGAGTTCATACGCTACCTTTTGGGAGCGTATGACTTGCATACGCTCACTTGGATAGTGAGGAGTCGTATGGAGCCCATATGCTGCCTCTTTGACCTGAGCGTACGCTGACTTGAGCGTAGGCTGACATGAGCGTAGCCTACTTACCCTGGATCTTCTATAGCCATGTATATTGATATTTTATTAGATATTTAACGTCCATTTTATATCCTTACGCCTTTTGGCATGAGACTTGATATAATCATGATATGTTAATATTTCTGTTAAATATGGATTGTTACGTGGGATGTACCATGTGTCATGAATTGAGTTATAGATACCCCGATTGACTGGAATTAAACCCTGAGAGTTGTAGACTCGACCCCACTGAATACTAATTGACTTTCATGCCTTGTCACCATTGATAATAATGGTTATCTTGACTAAATTGATCATGCGTTCCTAGTTGGAACTAAGAGACTGGCTAGTCGTCTTATTGAATTGAATGAATGAGACACGTTCATGTTATGAACTATT
Source organism: Iris pallida (assembly GCA_029216955.1). Lineage (NCBI taxonomy): Eukaryota > Viridiplantae > Streptophyta > Magnoliopsida > Asparagales > Iridaceae > Iris > Iris pallida. The sequence goes on from JANAVB010010584.1 coordinate 2,736, forward strand.
GTAATCGACTGGCTGATCCCGAATATTGACATACATGCACATGCAGGCTTCAATCTATTTATTTATTTATTTACTTATTTATTTTCTACAAAAGAAGTATGTGTACTTTATGGTCAAGGCATGATTACCGTGGTTAGATTTGATTGTTGTATTACGCTATGTAAGACCTGCAACCTAATCGCACTGGTATCGTTGTAGAGTTGTGCATATCGTACCCCGTACGAAAGTACTCATTTGAATGACCATGATCCACGGCATGGGATTTCACTCAACGTAGGGACTATTAAGTTAAATAAAATAATGACGGCATGGAGAGAATAGATTCCCGAGTTCTTACATGGCAGCCCCCTTGGGACAAGTAGTACCCGACGGGCCGGCTGGTTCCCACAGATACTGTAAAACTGCCACACGGGCAGGAAACAGTATATGCTTATATTATTATTGTATATTGTATATTGATGACGGGCGTCCTGCTAGGACTCGTCTAATTCATGCATGGCGCACATGATTTACTGGATAGACTAGCCTTGCTTGCACATAGTAAGAACTACGGAATCCCTAATTACATTATCCCAGGATAACTTGGGACTCACAATAGCAAGCCGTAGGAGTTGATTGGCCGTTCAAGATGATTTGTTTGTGTAATGTACTACTCTGTTACCTAACTGGGATGATCAGAATGTCAGGACATGACGGGCCAACTTCTGTCCTTGTTTGGTTGGGAGGTTGGTTCGAAGTGTCGTGATGTGATGTGAATCCTAGTGGAAAGCAGAGATCTATTATTATATTTCTCATTTCTGGTTTTAGTTCTCATGTCGTGCTTCCTTGTGGTACTTGCTATTAGAGGTCTAACCTCTCTTGTATTGCATGGCCAGATTTAGAGCCGGTCCCCGAGGATCCAGCTTACTTCTACCTCCAGGATGGTCAACACTAGAGGGATGATCGCAGGAGGACTCGAGTGGGTCCCTTACTTCACCGCTCGTTTTGTCACTTACTTTATACTTAGCCGTTTGGCACCGACATGTTAGTCGGATTGTCTTATACTTACTTTTACATAATTGTAATTAAAGTCAGACTGCAGCTGATAACAATTGTGTATACTTTTGCTACATCAATCTGGCTATATTTTGTAAAGTCAGATATCAAGAACATTTTGACTGAGCGTTTGGGACGCCTTACTGCTTTATCTTACATGTTCTCTATTTCTGTTTCTTATTTGAATAATTGAGACAATAGATGTGAAGTGACCATAGTGAGACTTTCATGTAATATGTACCCCCTTGTCTTTTAGACAGCATTGATCGTATTATACGGTATTCATCTACCCGTAATACGTAGCTGGCTGAGTCATTCCTCCGCTCTCCAGTATTCTGGTTCTGGGGCGTGACAAGGTTTTAGTGGTGGCCTATGCAGGTCTGATTTCAGACTTGTGGGGTGTTTAATAGGATGTCTCAATCACACATGTTCCCCCTTGATCTCGCGATTCGTTGTTCTCAATACCAGCTTGACATTCCAGCATCCTTTGACTTCATTGATCTTTCCTGTCCGGTCATTTGATTGTTCTCTTGTCCCTTTTCTTAGGGGCACCTCGTCCGTATCTGTCAGAGCTGGACAGTAACAACATGGACAGCAGCATGGACAACCTGACCAGGTTGGTCAGCAACAAGGGTCAGAACCACTTCATGAGGCTATTCAAGAAGAGGTGATAGTGGAACCAGCGGTTGGACCGCAGTATCCGGAGGTTCCAACACCACTAATAGTTCCACCTACCCCTGTGGAATTGGATACACCAGCCCTTCTGGAGATCATGAGAGGGATGATGGCTACTCAGCAATACCAGATGTTAGTCCAGCAGCGCATGCACGCTCAGTTACAAGAGCAGAATGTACTACTCAACCAAGGATTACAGACGGAATTGGAAAGAGGGGCGAGGCCATATTCAGGAGCGTCAGCCCGGTTTTGCAAGTACAACCCCCGTCGTTTCGAGGGCACGGAGGATGCCATCTCAGCAGATGCATAGCTTAAGGATATTGAGGCTATCCTGACAGCCGCTAAGGTGCCGGCAGAAGAACGTGTGGATCAGGTGAAGTTGTTACTTCAGGATCTCGCACGTGATTGGTGGAAATCAGAGGAAGTAGGCATCAGGCGTCCTGTTGCTTGGGACGATTTTACTGCAAGGTTCAAGACGAAGTATTATGGAGTTGTGGCGCAGTTTGAGCTACAACAGAAGTTTATCAACCTCAGACAGGCTGGCAAGACTGTAGATGCTTACGCAGCGAAGTTCTGCAGATTGAGTAGGTTTGTCCCAGAGATGTTGGCGACGGAGCGCCAGAGGGCGATGAGGTTCCAGCAAGGGTTTCATCTTGAGCTCTTGCAATTGATAGAGGGGCACAATTACTAAACTTTTGACGAAATATTGACGGCAACCCGCAGGCATGAGATCACCATTCAGAGCTTGCGGCAAGGGCTGGGGGTCAGAAGAGATCCCACAGTCAGATTGAAGGAGGAGGGGGAGCAGCGCCCCGAACAATAGCACCATCCCCTGGCATTCGTATCCACGATGTGGCGATACGGGGGCCAGCACCAGCCAGACAGCAACAGCAACAGCAACAGAAGAAGAACCAGCAACCCCCAGCGGGCTGTACTTATTGTGGGAAGATGGGACACACTAGAGATGTGTGTCGGACATTGAACGGGCAGTGTTTGATATGTGGAAATCCAGATCATCGGGTTACCATATGTCCCATGAATTCGAGGTCAGGAGGACCAGTGCAGCAGTTTCCTGCTCTACCAGCACTAGGGACAGGACAGTATCGAGGACCAGCGGTAGCAGTGAGACCGTTGGCACAGTGCCCGTTAATGCAGCAGGCTCAGATGTTTCGGCAGCAGGGACCGCCGATGCAGCAACACCAGCATAGACCATCCCAGCATCATCAAGGCAGGGGCCAGCAGCAGCACCAGGCTAGGCCACAGCATGGGAACCAGCAAGGAGGTCGAGGACAGGCATTCACTCTGTCCTTGGAAGAGGCATTAGCATCGAAAGATGTTGTGGCAGGTAACATTCTCGTCGCCTCATATCCCGCAGTAGCATTGTTTGATTCGGGAGCATCGTACTCATTTATATCTGTACGATTTGCGACACGGCTAGGAATGGAGTTCGAGGCATTGCCAGGGAGGTTGAATATACTCACTGGTAACGGGCTCGTAGGAGTTAGTAGAGTTATTCTAGCGTGTAGTGTTGTAGTTTGCGGGCATTCTTTACCCGCCCAGTTGATAGAATTTCCTGTTAGAAATTTTAACGTTATCTTAGGCATGGACTGGCTGAAAGACAGTAATGCGACAATAGATTATCATAGTGGGAGTGTATCTTTTGATATTCCAGGCATGAAGAGATTCACCTTAGTCAGATCAGAGGCAACTCAGCAAGAGCAGGGAGTAGTAACGGCAATGGAAGAAGTTCAGGTTCCGAAGGTAGTTGAAGAATTTCTAGACATATTTTCCGAAGAACTTCCAGGTCTACCACCGGTTAGAGATATTGAGTTCAGTATAGAATTGGCACCTGGGACTAAAACGATATCAGATCGGGTTTACAGAATGGCGGATTCGGAGCAGGCCAAGGTATATCAACATATAGAGGAATTGAAGAAGAAGAAGTTTATCCAAGCTAGCGTATCGCCATGGGTAGCACCAGTGGTACTTGTGGGGAAGAAGGATGGGTCGTCCAGATTGTGTATCGACTACAGGAAGCTTAATGCGGCAACAGTGAAGAACAAGTACCCACTACCAAGGATCGACGACTTGTTTGATCAGTTGAGCAGGGCCAGAGTTTTCTCCAAGATAGATCTTCGGTCAGGTTATCATCAAGTGAGGGTTCGGAAGGAAGACATTCCCAAGACAGCATTCAGGTCGAAGTATGGGCATTATGAATTCTTGGTAATGCCGTTTGGTTTGACCAATGCTCCAGCAATATTCATGGATTTGATGAACCGTATCTTTATGTCGTATTTAGATCAGTTTGTCGTAGTATTTCTCGACGACATTCTTGTATACTCTGCTAGTGAAGAGGAGCATGAAGACCACCTCAGGAAAGTGTTACAGGTTCTGAGAGAGAACCAGTTGTATGCCATGCTCCGCAAGTGTGAGTTCTGGACGGATCACATTTCATTTTTGGGTCATATTGTATCAGGAGCTGGAGTAGCAGTGGATCCCAAGAAGGTAGAAGCAGTAGAGAGTTGGCCAGTACCCAAGACCGTAGCTGATGTACGGAGTTTCTTAGGATTGGCAGGATATTACAGAAGATTTGTGTCAGATTTTGCAAGACTTTCAGCACCCATGACTCGCTTGACCCGGAAGGATGTGCCATTTGTCTGGTCGGCAGAATGCCAGACATCATTTGAGAATTTGAAGCAGAGGTTGATATCAGCACCTATTCTTACATTGCCAGTTGGACCCGGAGGTTTTACTGTATATTACGATGCGTCAGGTAAAGGACTTGGATGTGTCCTCATGCAGCACGGGAAGGTGATAGCATATGCATCTAGGCAGCTTCGAGACCACGAGAAGAATTATCCAACTCATGATTTGGAGTTAGCGGCAGTAGTATTTGCTTTGAAGCTATGAAGGCATTACTTATATGGTGACCGAGTAGACATGTACACAGACCACAAAAGTCTGAAGTACATCTTTACTCAGAAGGAACTAAACATGAGGCAGAGAAGATAGTTGGAGTTGATCAAGGATTATGACGTGGAGCTTCAGTATCATCCAGGCAAGGCTAATGTGGTAGCAGACGCTCTCAGCAGAAGGGGCGGCGCATTTATGTTGACAACACAGAGGCATATCTTAGAAGACCTTCAGGAGATGGGCATAGAAGTTATACTTCCTAGCGATATAGGAGTTCTGGCAAGTCTATAAGTCCAATCTGACTTGGTAGATAGGATCAAGGCAGCTCAGGCACAAGACCCAAGGATTCAGAAGCTTAGGGCAGAATGTGAGTCAGGGCACAGAAAGGAGTTGAAAATTCATGAAGATGGTACACTTAGGTTTGGATCACGTCTATGTGTGCCTAGTGGAGATATCAGACAGGAAGTTATGGCAGAAGCTCACAGTTCCCAGTATTCTATACATCCTGGAGGGACCAAGATGTACCAAGATATCAAGCAGCACTTCTGGTGGAACGGAATGAAGAGGGAGATAGCTAGGTTTGTTTTCCGTTGCTTGGTATGTCAGCAAGTGAAGGCAGAACAGCAGAGGCCAGCTGGATTATTGCAACCGCTTCCTATCCCGGAATGGAAGTGGGAACACATCACAATGGACTTTGTGACCGGTTTACCGAGATCACCAAGTGGTAAAGATGCTATTTGGGTGATAGTAGATCGGCTTACAAAGGTAGCACATTTTTTTCCTTTCAGAGTAGGGCAATCTACAGAAAAGTTGGCAGAGTTGTATATACAACAGATAGTCAGGCAGCATCGAGTCCCTATCAGTATTGTGTCAGACCGAGATACCCGTTTTACATCACATTTCTGGAAGAGCTTGCATCATAGTCTGGGTACCAAGTTAAGATTTAGCACGGCTTACCATCCGCAGACGGATGGGCAATCAGAAAGAACAATTCAGACTTTGGAAGATATGTTGCGAGCTTGCACTCTGAATTTTGGAGGATCTTGGGAAAGCCACCTGCACTTAATTAAGTTCTCATACAACAACAGTTATCATGCTAGTATCCAGATGGCGCCATTTGAGGCACTGTATGGTAAGAAGTGTAGATCGCCGCTAGCATGGGATGATATCGGGGAAAGGAAGATGCTAGGCCCAGAAATGATTATCCAGACAGTTGAACTGGTTAAAAGAATTAGAGAGCGACTTCGTGTTGTGCAGGATCGGCATCGTCATTGGGCGGACCAGTATCGTAGGCCGCTAGAGTTTTCTGTTGGGGACCACGTGTTCTTGCGGATCTCACCTACCCGTGGGGTCATTAGATTTGGCGTTCGCGGGAAGTTGAGCCCACGATACGTAGGCCCATTTGTTATTCTTAATAGGGTAGGCGATGTTGCTTATCGTTTATTCCTTCCACCTTCGTTACGAGAGGTACATGACGTGTTTCATGTATCTCAATTACGAAGGTATGTATCGGACCCCAGCCATATCCTCGATCATTCAGAACTGGTTGTTGGTACCAACCTGTCTTACGAGGAGCAGCCTGTGTCCATCTTGGACCGAAGAGAGAAGATACTCAAGAACCGAACAATTAACCTTGTCCGGGTTGCTTGGGGTCATCACTCTTTGGGAGAGTCAACGTGGGAACGTGAGGATGATATCCGATCACGGTATCCACATCTGTTTGACTCACAAGGTATATCTTTTTCTGTGTACCTTGATTGTCTTGATTCCTCATGCTTATCACCTTATGGGTAGAATTGTTTGATGTCGTAGATTGTTAAATATAGATATGTTACTTGCTATGGACATTGTAAAATGATTGCTTGATTGAATTGCTTGTACTTAGATTAGTTTAGCCCCGAGGTTTCTATCCTGCTTAGATTTGAAATTCCGAGGACAGAATTTTTCTAAGGAGGGTAGAGATGTCACTCCCCGTTCCCAGAATACATATTTTTATACATGTACAACTCATGATTATTTATTTAATATTTATCATGTATTATCCTGTATTTAAATTCCTTTAATTTTATGTTAATCAATTAATCTGCTCTTTAAATTTTCATGTTAATTTATTTCCTGCAATTATATTTCTGCAATTTTATTTCTGCACTTTATTTCCTGCTCTTATTCCCTGCCTTAGTCTTGCTTATTTGGGTTCGGTTTGGCTTTGGTTGGATCCCCTACAACCCGACCCATTGGACCCATTGGACCCGGCCCATTAACTCCCACCTACCACCCCTTTTCTATTTAAAGCTTACATCTCTTTCTCTCTCCTCATAAACTCACATTCTCACCATTACTCCTCTTCTTCTTCTTCATTACTCTCTCCACCTACCAAACCGTAGGCAAGTACAACTTGCTCCACATGAGAACCCATGTTTTTATGGTTCATTTATCTTCCTCTCGTGATCCTAAGAGAGTTTAGAACTTGGCATTTTTTATTTTGAAGTCTTAATTTTTGTAGATCTAGAAATGAGTTATTTTCGAAGTTTGGTGGTTTGATCTATCAAACTTCTTTGTTTTCAAGTTTTGATGGTTCCATGTTGTAGAGAAGTTTATTCTACCCAATTTTGACCTTTGGAAAGTTGGATTTGGACTTGTTTTGACCAAGTTATGGACCTTTGAAGCTTTGGGGTGCAACCATGGAGTTCTTGCTGTTTGGAGAAGACAGTGAGCAGTGTACACTAGTTTTTTAGCTTGCGTCACTAAGCTGTGCGCGCTCTTTAGCGCAGCCCAGTATAGAGTCCATACGCTACCTTTTTAGGAAGCGTGTGTCTTGTATATGCTACCTTTTGGAAGCGTATGTCGTATGGAGTTTATACGCTACCTTTTGGGAGCGTATGACTTGCATACGCTGACTTGAATGGTCAGGAGTCGTATGGAGTTCATACGCTACCTTTTGGGAGCGTATGACTTGTATACGCTGACTTGAATGGTCAGGAGTCGTATGGAGTTCATACGCTACCTTTTGGGAGCGTATGACTTGCATACGCTGACTTGAATGGTCAGGAGTCGTATGGAGTTCATACGCTACCTTTTGGGAGCGTATGACTTACATACGCTCACTTGGATAGTGAGGAGTCGTATGGAGCCCATACGCTGCCTCTTTGACCTGAGCGTACGCTGACTTGAGCGTAGGCTGACATGAGCGTAGCCTACTTACCCTGGATCTTCTATAGCCATGTATATTGATATTTTATTAGATATTTAACGTCCATTTTATATCCTTACGCCTTTTGGCATGAGACTTGATATAATCATGATATGTTAATATTTCTGTTAAATATGGATTGTTACGTGGGATGTACCATGTGTCATGAATTGAGTTATAGATACCCCGATTGACTGGAATTAAACCCTGAGAGTTGTAGACTCGACTCCACTGAATACTAATTGACTTTCATGTCTTGTCACCATTGATAATAATGGTTATCTTGACTAAATTGATCATGCGTTCCTAGTTGGAACTAAGAGACTGGCTAGTCGTCTTATTGAATTGAATGAATGAGACACGTTCATGTTATGAACTATTGTAATCGACTGGCTGATCCCGAATATTGACATACATGTACATGCAGGCTTCAATCTATTTATTTATTTATTTACTTATTTATTTTCTACAAAAGAAGTATGTGTACTTTATGGTCAAGGCATGATTACCGTGGTTAGATTTGATTGTTGTATTACGCTATGTAAGACCTGCAACCTAACCGCACTGGTATCGTTGTAGAGTTGTGCATATCGTACCCCGTACGAAAGTACTCATTTGAATAACCATGATCCACGGTATGGGATTTCACTCAACGTAGGGACTATTAAGTTAAATAAAATAATGATGACATGGAGAGAATGGATTCCCGAGTTCTTACATGGCAGCCTCCTTGGGACAAGTAGTACCCGACGGGCCGGCTGGTTCCCACAGATATTGTAAAACTGCCACACGGGCAGGAAACAGTATCTGCTTATATTATTATTATATATTGTATATTGATGACGGGCGTCCTGCTAGGACTCGTCTAATTCATGCATGGCGCACATGATTCACTGGATAGACTAGCCTTGCTTGCACATAGTAAGAACTACGGAATCCCTAATTGTATTATTCCAGGATAACTTGGGACTCACAATAGCAAGCCGTAGGAGTTGATTGGCCGTTCAAGATGATTTGTTTGTGTACTGTACTACTCTGTTACCTAACTGGGATGATCAGAATGTCAGGACATGACGGGCCAACTTCTGTCCTTGTTTGGTTGGGAGGTTGGTTCGAAGTGTCGTGATGTGATGTGAATCCTAGTGGAAAGCAGAGATCTATTATTATATTTCTCACTACTGGTTTTAGTTCTCATGTCGTGCTTCCTTGTGGTACTTGCTATTAGAGGTCTAGCCTCTCTGGTTTTGCATGGCCAGATTTAGAGCCGGTCCCCGAAGATCCAGCTTACTTCTACCTCCAGGATGGTCAACACTAGAGGGATGATCGCAGGAGGACTCGAGTGGGTCCCTTACTTCACCGCTCGTTTTGTCACTTACTTTATACTTAGCCGTTTGGCACCGACATGTTAGTCGGATTGTCTTGTACTTACTTTTACATAATTGTAATTAAAGTCAGACTACAGCTGATAACAATTGTGTATACTTTTGCTACATCAATCTGGCTATGTTTTGTAAAGCCAGATATCAAGAACATTTTGACTGAGCGTTTGGGACGCCTTACTGCTTTATCTTACATGTTCTCTATTTCTGTTTCTTATTTGAATGATTGAGACAATAGATGTGAAGTGACCATAGTGAGACTTTCATGTAATATGCACCCCCTTGTCTTTTAGACAGCATTGATCGTATTATACGGTATTCATCTACCCGTAATACGTAGCTGGCTGAGTCATTCCCCCGCTCTTCAGTATTCTGGTTCTGGGGCGTGACAACTACACCATATGTACAGAACATAGATGATTCACACTAATGTATGCTAGAATGAATCTTGGGTTGTGTTCTGAGCCATCCGTTCTCACACTTGGCAAAAAATCGAATTTTTATACTTTATCGGCTTTCGAAAATGTACTCAAATTACATGATGGTTCTTTTAGTTAGCTTGCTTATGTTATAATTATATTATTTGTAACTATCGATCTTACCAGATGGCACCCATGACCCGAGGAGCGCCACGTCGTTTGAGGGAAACAGTGAATGCTGAGGTGGCTCCTCCTACAGTTAAGGAGGAAGTGGCACCGGTTGCTAGTGAGACCGGGAGTTCTATTCATCCAGCACCGGTAGCTAGTGAGATCGGGAGTTCTATTCATGCAGCACTTGCAAGGGACGACATCTCTCCTCACGCCAAAAATCTCGCTTTTTCGAGGTGGTTGCGTGATCGTATCACTGAGCGTTTGCGTGAGCTGCGTGGTTCTCATTAGCTATTAGTACTTATTTGTATTGGACTATTTGTATTGGGTTGTTTTTGTATTAGACTATTTGTATTGGACTACATATATGAATTAGTACTGTGTCAATCTCTGGATTGTATTGGACTACGACATGGTGATCAGGATATAGTTCCTGCAGCCATTCGACTGGCGAGGGAGAAACTATGTATCCGTAGATAAAGTTGATTGTCCTCCGACCCTCATCCCTCGGCAATGATGATACGACAACCTATCACTAGAGGATACTCTGAGAGATCCATCTGAGTAGGACGTATACTCTGAGAGATCACTTTTACAAGAATGATATCAGTAGTAGGATTGAGTGCTGGAGGAGATATTATCAGAGTATACGTCCTACTCAGATGGGTCTCTCACCGTTACTATTTTTTCTGACAGCAAGGTGGATGTGCTCCGTCAACAGATTCTTGCTCCGAGCCAAAACTTTGCCCCGGAGCTCAAGTGGACATCCTTCGTGTAGAGCTCGAGTGAGAGGTTCCTGGAGAGCGGGGGAATGACTCAGCCAGCTACGTATTACGGGTAGATGAATACCGTATAATACGATCAATGCTGTCTACAAGACGAGGGGGTGCATACTACATGAAAGTCTCCCTATGGTCACTTTACTTCTATTGTCTCAATCATTCAAACAAGAAACAGAAATAGAGAACATGTGAGAATAAGCAGTAAGGCGTCCCAAACGCTCAGTCAAAATGTTCTTGATATCTGGCTTTACAAAATGCAGCCAGATGATGTAGTAAGTATACACAATTGTTAGCAGCTGCAGTCTGACTTAGTTACAATTATGCAAAAGTAGGTACAGGACAATCCGACTAACATGTCGGTGCCAAACGGCAAAGTATAAAGTAGATAACAAAACGGGCGGGGAAGTAAGAAACCCACTCGAGTCCTCCTGCGATCATCCCTCTAGTGTTGACCATCTTGGAGGTAGAAGTAAGCTGGATCCTCGGGGACCAGCTCTAAATCTAGCCATGCAAAACCAGAGAGGTTAGACCTCTAATAGCAAGTACCCCAAGGGAGCACGATATGAGGAATGCAGCCAGTAATAAGAGAATATGATAATTGATCTCTGCTATCTACTAGGACTCACACAACATCACGACACTTCGAACCAACCTCCCAACCAAACAAGAACAAAAGTTGGCCCGTCATGTCCTGACATTCTGATCATCTCAGTTAAGTAACAGAGTAGGTACAGTACACAAACAAATCAATTTAAACGGCCAGGCAACTACTACGGCTTGCTATTGTGAGTCCCAAGTTATCCTGGAATTATGCAATAAAGGATTTCTCAGTTCTTACTATGCGCAAGCAAGGCTAGTTTACCCAGTCAATCAATTGCGCCAATCATGAATTAGACGAGTCCCAGCGGGACGCCCGTCATTAATATACAATATTTAATAGCTAATATAACCAGATACCGCTTCATGTCCGTGTGGCAGATTTGCAGTATCTGTGGGGACCAACCGACCTGTCGGGCACTACTAGTCCCAAGAGGGTTGCCATGTAAGAACTTGAAAATCCATTCTCTCCATACAATCATTATTTTATTTAACTTAATAGTCTCTACGTTGAGTGAAGTACCATGCCGTGGATCATGGTCATTCAGAATGAGTACTTTCGTACGGGGTACGATATGCACAACTCTACAATAATACCAGTACGGTCAGGTTGTAGGTCTTACATAGCGTAATGCAACAATCAAACTAACCACGGAGTAATCATGCCTTGACCATAAAGTACACATGCTTCTTTGGTAAGATAAATAAATAATAAATGAATTGAAGCATGCATGTGCCTGTATGCCAATATTAGGGATTAGCCAGTCGATTTCAATAGTTCATAATTAATATGAATGTGTCTCATTCATTCAATTCAAAAAGACGACTAGTCAGTCTCTTAGTTCCAACTAGGAATGCATGATCAATTATTAGTCAAGGTCACAATCATTATCAATGGTGACAAGGCATGAAAGTCAACTAGTATTCAGTGGGGTCGAGTCTACAACTCTCAGGGTTTAATTCCAGTCAATCGGGGTATCTATAACTCAATTTACGACACATGGTACATCCCACGTAACAATCTATATTTAACAGAAATATTAACATATCATGATTATATCAAGTCAGGCTACGCAGCGGATTCCTCCACTAGTTGCAGATGTACTTCCACCTCCACCTCCTCTGCCTACGGATATGGGGCAGATGCTTATCTTCCTCCAGCAGATGCTGAGGACTCAGAGAGCCCAGGCCGAGGCTCAGCAGAGGCAGATAGACGCGATGCGTCAGGGAATGGAGGATGCCCATCAGTTGGCCCTTGCAGCCGTGGAGCAGAGGACTCCTCATCCGGGGACGCGATCGAGGTACGGAGATATCCAGGACTTCAAGAAGCTCGGGCCCCGTGACTTTAGCGGGACCGAGGGTGTGGTCTATGCAGATGATTGGCTCAAGGATATCGAGCGGCAGATGAGGGCCTCCCGTCTGGCAGACGACCTAAAGGTCGAGGCGGTAGGTTTGCTGTTGCTAGACATTGCATGCACCTGGTTCAGAAATAAGCCAGCCCAAGCTGGAGAGGGCCGTGCTTGGGCAGAGTTCAAGCTCCTCTTCAAGGAGAAGTTCTTTTCTTCCACGGACAAGATTGACCTGGTACGACAGTTCCAGGATCTGCAGCAGGGCAGTATATCTGTGGAGTACGCAGCGGAGTTCAGCCGTCTGAGCTAATACGCAGAGTACATGATTCGAGACCCGGAGATTAGGGCGAGCCATTTCAGGAAGGGGCTCACTTGGGATATCAAGATCCACATTCCCTCCTTCTATGAGACTTATATCCAGATCTACGCAGAGGCCCGCAAGGTAGAGCGGAAGTGGGGCTTGAAGCCCAAGAGGGAGCGTGATCTTTTCTCGGGGGCTTCTAGCAGCGCGGGGGCTGCTAAGTGCCCTCAGCTTCAACATCGTTCTTTCCAGCATCACCAGCCGCAGGTGCAGGCCAGAGCACCGGTTCAGCAGCAGGTGTAGCACACTCAGCAGAGGCAGGCACAGCATGGGGCTCCTTGCAACTTCTGTAAGAAGCCCGGTCACATCTGGGAGGTCTGCCGGAAGAGGCTGGGCTTGTGCCTCTATTGCGGAGAGGCTGGACATCAGTTGAGAGATTGTCCTACGAACCATCGTCGTACAGCTCAGGGAGCACAGGGTAGGCCACCTATGGCACCGCATCACGCCCTCCACCAGCAGCGGGATATACCCCGCCAGGACAGGGCTTTTGCGATGACAGTTGAGGATCCTGCACGCATTGGACTAGGAGGTAGGGTCTTGCTCTTTTTTTTACCTGTTCTTTCCGCCCATTGATTGATGATTGCTTTCTTAGTACCTTTAGTTGCATATGTGATGATCATGCTAGATTAAATAGAAAATCCATATGAAGACTGCAATAATACGATACTGTAGAGACTTAAAACCATGCATGTGTTCTGATTTCCTGGATTACATGTTATATAGCTTAGGATAAAAATTAGTATACCTTGATTGTTGGGTGCTTGACCTAGAGAAGAGTACGACCGTTTAAATTTCGAGGACGAAATTTTTTAAGAAGGGTAGATTTGTCATCCCCAGTTTTCGAATTAGGGGTATTTTCGTCATTTTTCAAGTTTTATAATTTTTAGGAATTTTATTTGATTTTATGTAATTTTTTGGGATTTATTTGGTTTGGTTTAGATTTTATCCAATTCGGACTCAAGTTGGAGACCCGAGTAACCTGGACCCTAGTGGAACCCACATACTAGCTGGACTTGGCCCGCATACCATCCTAATTAGGCTAGAAACCATAAACCCTATTTCCATGGTTTAATTAGTCATTTTAGAGCTTGATTAGTATTTAGATTTTTAAATCGAAACAAACCGAAACAAACCCGAACCAACCCAACCTAAGTTTAATGGGTTGGAGGGTTATTGGATAACACCCACAACCCAATAACCCCCCCCCCCCCCCCCCCCCCCCCCACACACTTGGCCGGCCATGTAAACCCCCCCTTTTTCTTCTCCATTAAGTAACTCTCTCTCTCTCTCTTCCAAAATACATTCTTCTCTCAAGCTCTTCTTCCTCCAAGAAATCCCTTCTAGGTATGAATTTTAATCCCTCATTAATTCCTCCAGCCATCTTCTTTGCCTCATGTTCAGCTCCTTCTGAGTGAAAACATACTTCAGACTTTTGTGGTCTGTATATATTTCCACTCTCTCTCCATATAGATAATGCTTCCATAGCTTCAAAGCAAAGATGACTGCCGCAAGCTCCAGATCCTGTGTGGGATGGTTCTTCTCATGAGTCCGTAATTGCCTAGATGCATAAGCAATCACTTTTCCATGTTGTTGAAGAACGCAACCCAGTCCTTTACCTGAGGCATCACTGTAGATTGAGAAACCACCAGTTTCTGCGGGTAGCGCAAGGATTGGTGCAGTGGTAAGTCTCTTCTTCAGCTCCTCAAATGATGCCTGGCAATCTTCCGTCCAGATGAACTCTTCATTCTTCCGAGTGAGCTTCGTCATCGGCTTAACAATTCTGGCAAAACCCTTCACGAACTTCCGGTAGTAGCCAGCCAAGCCCAAGAAACTCCTGATTTCAGGAACTGAGCTTGGGGTAGACCACTTCTCAACAGCGGCTATCTTCTTCGGATCCACCGAAATTCCTTTTCCTGTGACAACATGGCCAAGAAAAACCACCTTGTCTAGAAAGAATTCACATTTGGAAAGCTTACCATACAGCTTCTCCTTCCTTAAAGTTTCCAGAACTTTTCTGAGGTGCTCTTCGTGCTCCTCTTCCGTCTTTGAATAGATCAGAATGTCATTGAAGAAGACAATGACAATTTGATCTAGATATTCATGGAAAACCTTGTTCATAAGGTTCATGAACACCGCAGGAGCATTCGTCAGTCCAAACGACATGACCAAGAATTCAAACTGCCCATACTTGGTGTTGAATGCCGTCTTGGGAATATCTTTCTTCCTGACCCTGATCTGATGGTAGCCAGATCTAAGATCAATCTTCAAAAATACCTTGGCTCCGCTCAATTGATCAAATAGGTCATCGATCCGGGGCAGAGGGTACTTGTTCTTGATGGTGATATTGTTCAGCGCCCGGTAGTCGATGCACATCCGCACTGTTCCGTCCTTCTTATGCACTAACAAGACAGATACTCCCTAGGATGAAGTTCCATCTTGGATAAATCCTAGAGCCTTCATTGATCTGGTCCTTCATCTTCTTGGCCTCCTTCGGGTTGACTCTATAGCATCCCTTAAAAAAAATAGGGGAGAGCCGGGGACTAGGTCAATAGTGAACTCTATATCTAGATCTGGGATAATCCGGGAAGACTATCAGGGAATACATCTACCATAAAGGTGTAACTAAGAAGTTTATTCATGTGGAGAATTACAGCAAAAACTCTTATGATTGACATCCTGTTACAACTTCTTATAACAATAGATAATGCTATTCAGCAGTCCTAGGTACTAATCTTCATGGCTCTGGCTCTTGCATGAGCAGTCTCCAACTGCCTCATCTTCTATGAACCTCGAGTGTGCATCATGCCTTATTGTAGGAGGCAAGGTCTGCTGGTTAGGAAGAGTCCCTAGGTTGTGACCTAACAGGTGTTGCTGGGATATGTGCTCTGGTTTGATGGAAAGATAAGGGACAGTCCTTTACCCGATGTTCAGCAGATCTATATGCCAAACATTTCTCCAATCTTTTGCGACCAATATTGGCTTGGTGACCAAACCTTTTACAGTAGTCACAAACCAATAGCTTCTTACGATATGACTGCCGGATAGGGCTCAAATTTCTCCTAGATTCAGGGGTATCCCTCCTAGGACGAGGTTCCGCTCCAACTTAGTTGGAGGTAGCTAAGGCTACATCATTGACGTTTTTCATGACTTCTCTCGTGATATCCATCTGTTCCTGCTGGGCTTCAGCTTGAGCCTTCTGGGACTCCAGGATTTTTTGAAGTAGGACAACCATTTGGGAGGTGTTTGCTGGTACTGGTGGAGCAACAGGAATGGATACTCCATTAAGGAATTGTAACTCAGTTTGAGAAGAGGTAGGAATTGCTAGTGTAGTGAAAATTCACTGGATGCATTATGGGGACGGTCAATCAGCCGCGAGGGAATAAACCCTGGACTTGGTTGAGGAGATGGAGTATGATCCGGAGATGACACCTCATCGCCAGCAGGATTGGTCTTGTCAATGGCCATTCTCTGGAAGGTTTAGGATGCACACATAAGCAAGGTAGCCTACCAGTCTATAATCAAACAAAAATATTTATTTATATATAATTCGGACCTATGTTGTGACAAATGAATGTTCTAGTGTTCTAATTGTTTCTAGGTATATTTTTCTAAGTTGTTGTTTAAGACCTGCATGGGCCACCACTAAAAACATGTCACGACCCGGTCCCAATTTCTTGGGTCGAATCGGATCATGCCCAGCCTGCACCGTTGTTGAGACGGCGGCAGTAAGCTGTATCACTCATGCAGGTAAATAAACAACACAGTCTAATTGTCATAACTTTAATAATTCGAATAGTTTAAAACTTTTTACAATAAAATGAAAGATACATCTGAAATACATTGTTTTCCATAAATATCATGAATTATAAAAGAAGAAGAAAAATCTAGGCAACCAGCTCATCAGTCTCGAGATCATCGTCCTCTAGTTGGGACCTCGGGAAATATCGCGGAACAAAGCCTCATCAGTGATACCTAAAATGTTGGGTCTCCAGTCAGGAGGGAGCAAAGTATAATTCATGCTAATTTAACAATTGAAATAATAATAGAATCATGCACTTTTAAACAATTTAGAAATGAACAGTTTTCTAACAGTAAAACAGTGTGATTTGAATAGGCAATGAATATGACCGGCTTGGGTTTGTTACAGTTCAGATATGGCTTATCCCCGTGTGTATGAGGGGTAAGCTAATACAGTTACAGTAGTTACAGTAGTTTGGATATGGTCATACTCATTACACTACTCCCCCAGTCCCCAAACAGTTACAGTAGTTACAGTCAGTGCTCTCAGAGAGAGTTCCGTATTGCATCGTGGTTTAAACTTGCAGTAAAACGATTATTAAATAACTGTAAACTAACACAAAATGTACTTGCCTCAAATGGACTGGACTAGAAAGATTGAAGACTTCGAGATGGGAATTAAGATCGTCCTCGAATTCCTACATTTCGAGAAGTTGATTCAGAATCCAAGGTTACCAAGCTAACTATACTAGTTGAAATCTCTAATTGTGTCCTAATCAATTTTAAATCTTAATTTATTAAACACGAACAAAACGTGATTATCGGTGCGTTGTAATTAATAACGAGGGAAAGATCATTTAAACTTTGTATTTTAAAAAAACTCGTAGTTTCTAATTTAATTTGATTAAAACTTGTATTTTCATAATTATACATATAAAACTAAATTTCTTATTTTAATGAGAAATACATGACGTTGTTAAATATTAAACTTGTAGATTTTATGTGAGAAATCTTTATTAATTTTCTATATGAAAATAACTATTATTAGATTTATTTGTATGCTACAAAAACTCGCAAAATCAGCAAAAAACCAAAAATCCTACACTACCAAATTACAGTTACAGAACCAACAACCAGCTGGGCTTATGCCCATTACAATTTATTTACATAAATTGAAATAAGACAAAAACGGTCGTTAGTTCTAAACTTCCTATAAATTAAATATGAATAAATAAATAGTACTAATAAAATAAGTTAAATATAAATATTTGATGAGTCTCAGATATGGTCCAATCGTCAACTAGGCTAATGCCTCAACGTCCGGGCGAAGCCGGTTTCGTTTGCACTTAGCCGGGGCCCATTGACCGATACGGTCGTCGCCCAAAATCCAAAATATTTAATATATTCCCAAAATCCATTTTAAAATCATTTTAAAATATAATTAAATTTACAGAAAAATTCGGCAGCATCTCCTCTGTTTTTGGTCAACCCAAAAACTGGAAAATATGCCAATAATTTTTCCTGCAAATCCCAAACCAGGGAATCCCAAAATATATATATATAAATAATCCGCAAACATTCCACAGATTAATTTGGAACGACCCGAACCAAATTCGGGAGTCCGAAACTAAACCTGAACATCACAGCACAATAATCGGGAAGATCCGAAAACTAAAGTATTAAGAAAACCATTTTCGAAAGTTTCGAAAATAAAGAAATCCAACCAACAGAAACTTCCCGTCGTTCCTCAAAAAATCTCGGGAACGACGTTTATCCCAAAAATCGAATTTTTCCAAAGGGAATTCGTGGACCAATTCATCATCGACACCGGGGAGGGACGAACTACTGTGATTAACCAGGAAATACCCAGAAAGACGGAATCCGAAGGGTTGCCTCGGACTCGGGACGCGCAAATCCACAGTTCGAAGACGAAGTCCAACGAAGAACGCTGTCCAGAACAGCGGACAGCCCCGGGGTCAGCGCTGGGGTACTGGCCGGGCACGGAAACAGCGGAAGTGGCGCTGGATCGGGGTCCGGGCTCGACGAGGCGCTGGGTCAGCGCTGGGAACGGCCGCGAGGGCGCGGGGAGTGCGCCGGCGGGAGGCCGAAGGGGGTCGGCGTCGGGTCCGCGCGGGAGCTCGGCGGGGAGCGGGCCTCAGGGGTCGGACGCCGCACAGGGTCGGGCCGACGGAGAGTCGCCGGGGCGCGGCTCGCGGGACGGAGGGGGCTGCCGACGAAGGGGCTCGGCCGCGCGACGTCGGGCGCGGGGCGCCGCTGGGGCTCGGGGACGGCGCGGCTTGGAGGAGGCCGCAGGGCTAGGGCACGGGCGCCGGGAGGGGTCGGCGGCCGTCGGGAGCTCGGGACGGCCGGAAAGGTCGCCGGAAAGAAATTGGGGGTTTAGGGTTTGTGGTGATGGTGAATGGGAAATGGGGGTTTTTATAGGGTGGAGATGAGCGGGGGTTATTGGAAGGGGAAGAGAAGGGGGTGCCCGACGGTTTCGGGAGAGCAAGGGTCGGCGGCGGCCGTCCGTGCTGGGAGGGGAAGGGTCGCTCGACCGTCAGGTCAGGAAAGAAATTTTTTTTTCTTTTTCCTTAAAGTAAATAGAGAAAGAGAAAGAATGAAATTAAAGTGTGTTGAAGTGAATGAGTAGTATTAGTGAATGGTCCAGAATGGAACCGAGTAATAATAGTGAATGGTCCAGAATGAATAATAACAGTGAATGGTTCCAATTTATAATAGATATTTATAAATAATTTAGCTTATGAATTATATAAAACCGAGTTCAGTTTCGAAATTAATTCCGAACCGAGTTTCGGGAGTGGAAACGAGTTCGGGTCTGGTCAAGACAAAACAAAAATCCATGTTTTATTTATTTTAAAATTAATAATTTTCTATTAATAATAATCGGGTAAAATATTAATTTAACAAACACGCAATTTAAATAATTTAGAAAAACAACAGAATCGGATTTATGGGTTTTTACTAAAATTTCCAGAATTAATAATTTTTTCTAAAAATGCATTTTCCTAAACTAATAATTAATTATATTAGCTAATTAAAATTTATAAATAATTATCTAAAAATTATGGGTTTCACAATAGATGGTTAGAATTAGAAGAGATTATGAGAAGAAGATTAAGAAAAGAGTAAGAAGAAATTAGAAGAAGAAGGATTAGAAGAAGTTAGGAGGAAAGGAAAAAAGTAGAAGAGTTAGAAGAGAAGTATAAGGGAATAATAGAAGAAGTTAGGAAAAGAATGAAAAGAGGATTAGAAGAGAATAGGAAAATAGATTAGGAATTAGAAAGAGAAGATAAGAAGAAGGAGAATTAGAATAGGAAGTGAAGAGAAGTAGAAATATAGGAAATAGAAATGGAGGAGAGCGAGTTAGAGGGTGAAACGGAGCTCGGAGTATCGGAATGAGTTGAAACTTGGCGTGGAGTTAGAATACGTGATTTAGACTTTGCGGGTAGGCTTCCGAGTGGAAATCGGGGTTGTAGGGCGCCGGTATCGCGCCGTACCATTTCGTATCTTGAAATATTCAAGATACCGGCAATAGGCCGTATTATGGACTAGACGTCCACTTTACTTAGGTATTTTGGTAGGAAATATATCTATAGGCTAGTACCTTACTACCCTAGGGAGATCGGGTCAAAATACCAAGCGTAGGTAGGCTAACTTGATAATTGCCTAAGTTAGAATTTTACCCTTTTTACGGGTAAAATAGGATATTGGCCTACGGCCAAGATTTGGGTTTCGAAGTCCAAGATGGACTTGGATATGGGTTTTAGTGGTTGGTAATGAATAGAAATAGCCGTCTAGACCTAATCTTGACCCCGGTTGACCACGGTTGACTTTTTTAGACTAAAAGTCAACTATGGGTCAACACTTTACCCAATTTAGTCCCAAATATCTTTAGACTTGAGTAGTTGACCAAAAGTCAACTATTAGTCACCATTGACCTAGGATTGACCTAGGGTTGACCAAAGTTAATCAGAGTTGACCAGTTGACCAATAGTCAACTGTAAGTCAACCGTTGACTCAAATCGACCTAGATTAATTTCGTTTGACTTGTATTGACCCAGTTTGACCTGGTTAGGCCTAATATGACTTAGGTTGACCTCGTACAGTCTAGTTTGATGTGTCTTGACCTAGAATGACTTAATAGGATTTAAATTGTCTTGACTTTATTTTCTAAGCATAGTATTGATACGTCTTGTTCTCTATAGGTCCTCGAGACGCTGCATTTGCTCCAGTAGATATATCATACCATATTACAGGCGAGTACATTCTCTGACACTTTTCTAATTTATAATGATTGTTATGATTCATGTAATTAGTGTGGATATGCTTGTTCTCGACACATTGGTCACACGGATTGGTATTCATGGATCCCGACATGAGATGTTACACTACCAAAATACATGGATTTACCGACGGCCATATCCGTCGGTAGTCCGTTGCCAAAAATAAATACCGACGGATTACCGATGGATAATTTGGTAAAACAGCCGTCGGGAATAACCTCGTCGCTAAAACATATCCGTCGCTACTCCGTCGCTCAGCGACGACTTAGCGACGGAATACCGTCGGCGTATTTAAATATATATAGCGACGGATTACCGACTAGCTTTCGTCGAAACATGTATCAGGATATAGGGTTAGCGACGGAAACCTTCGTCGCTAAAGAGTCGGCAAAACCGTATCAGTGATTTTCTGATACGCAATATCCGTCGCTAATCCGTCGTAAATTTGTCGGTAAAAGCGTATCAGAGATTTTTCCATACGGCAGGTCGTCGTTATGCCGTCGCTAATCCGCCGAGGTGTACGACGGATTAGCGTCGTATTAGCGACAAAACATCCGTCGCTAACTGCAAAATTTATGGACATCAAACAGAACCATGTCGACGGATATTCCGTCGGGACTTTGTCGCCAGTCCGCCGTAAGTTAGTCCCCAATCCGTCGCTAACTGCAAAATTTATGGACATCAAAACAGAACCAGGTCGACGGACATTCCGTCGCTAAACCGTCGCTCAAGGTAAAATTCTCCAGGTAGCGACGGGTATTCCGTCGCCAATCCGTCGAAAAATTGAATTCCTACAGTTAGCGATGGATAATCCATCGGGACTTCGTCGCCAGTCCGCCGTAAGTTAGTCGCCAATCCGTCGCTAACTGCAAAATTTATTGATATCAAACAGAACCAGGTCGACGGATATTCCGTCGCTAAACCGTCGCTCAATGTAAAATTCTCCAGTTAGCGACGGTTTTTACGTCGCCAATCCGTCGCTAACCTCAGTTTCTCCAGTTAGCGACGGGCTATCCGTCGCTGAGGGATCGCCTGTCCGTCGCTAACTTCTAATTTTTGAAAAAAAAATACTGCAAACAGACTCTTTCCTGTTTATACAACACATCCAACACAATATCAAACATGCCAAATATCCATATACAACACCATATATCCATATCCAACACGAATATCCAACGTAGCCAATATCGAACACCATATATCCATATGCAAAATATCCATATCCGACACCAATATCCAACGTATCCAATATCCAACAAAATATTACCAACACAATACATCCAATATCCAACATTAAATTATCCAAACATAAAAAAAATATCCGATCATACAATGTATCCAAATGTCTACAAAACCAACAACATAAACAAAATCAAACCCCGTCCGTCGGATCGTCTCGTGCTCGTGCCGCCGCATCCGCTTTGCGTATGTACTCCTCCACCGTGTGTGCCGGCACTTGGGACAAGACATGGTCTGGAAGCGCGCGTAGCTGCTGTGGCGACAACATGTCAAGGAACGTCAAGATGGTGTTATCCGATACGATGCGGGCGTCCGCAGAGCGGTTAAACGAAAGCCGTACGGGGGAAGAAGGACCAGGTCGATCCGAAGCACCGGCAGCAGCAGTAGACGGACCGGGAGCAGACGGACCGGGAGCAGACGGATAGCGCCCCAACACTATCGCCCGCAAATCTGACACCGCGGAGGTCAGAGTCACAAGCTGCGCCCTCACATCGTCAACCGGGGGCGCTGGGGGAGGCGGAGGCGGTGGATATCTCGGGGACGGCTGCAACGAGGGCGCCATGGAACCTAAGCCGTAGACGCGCCCTTTCCTAACGCCGCCGACGGATTCTACGAACACGTCGTCGTAGCGAGCGGCCATAGAAGAGTGCGTCTGGGTGGGCGTCGTTTCGCCGACATTCTCGGAAGGGGGCTCGATCTCAAGCCGACTAAGTGCCTCACGATACGCAGCCTATCCAATGAATGTGTTTGTACTATAATTTTTCCTAAGTTATAATATAAATCCTATGTTTCCCTAAGTTATAGTCTGAATCCTAAGTTTATCTAATTAACTTAACAATAATTATATTTCTAACATAAATCTCATAAACGTAAGTACTTACATCAGTCTCCTCGGCCCTCGCGTCGACGAAGCTTCCGTTCTTCCGCCTCTTGTGCGTATGCACGAATACATCGTGAGCGGTGACCGTCTCCGCCTCTTTCCCCTGCTTCACCGCCTGTCGGACCTGCATACGTAGAATTTAATTAACTTCGTATATTAACAGTACGAAATTAAATAATAGAATGAATTTGAATTTGCGCTATCTCACCAAATCTGTACGCGTCGATGCGTGGGGCCTTGATCCCCCCGTATGCAGACCCGCGCCCTGTCGATTAGCCTTAGCTTTCTCCGATTTCAGCTTGAACTGCGGAGTATCCATCTTCTCCAACATCTGCTCATAGTACTCCGCCCGGATCCAGTCCTTTCTCGTATGCGCCGTACGAAGGTCGTACACCGCATCCCGTATCTTCTTCCCGGCGGCAGCTTTGTAGGTCCTGCGGATCGCCTCCTCGCGATGGGGGGGCCACCAGAACGTCCTCTGACATACAAATTCAAATATCACGTAATAAAAAATTTAATAATTTAAAGAATAATTAATAATTCACCGACGGATTTATACCCTCATCTCGTCGAGCCAGACGTACTTCATGTCCTGAGGCACCTCAGAAAAATTGATGTAGGGGCCATGGTAGTTATCCCGGATAATGCGCCCTAGAATCCGGGCAGCATCCCACGGGAAAAACCTATAAAGAAGCAACGACTGGATTATTAACTTGAATAAATGAAACAAATTTAATAAATTAACTTAAATTTACTTACGATTCACCAGCGGGCCATAGCTCTCGTCGGAACTCGCCCACCAGCCTCTCTGGTGGCGTCGGGGGATCCGCGGGTCCGCGAATGTACTCCCCGGTATCAGGATGAAACTGAATCCTGGGGTACTCCGAGGCCCACCCTGCAGTAACTGCTGGGTGGGCCCCCTGCTGCATCCGCTGCGACAGCAATCTATCTTCTCGTACCCCAGTCCCAGTTGTCGGACCATCATCTTTGACTTGTAGAAGTTTCTTGGGAGCTCTTTTGATTCCTTCGGTAACACCTCATTAGTTAATTGTGTGATCCGATCATAGCAAGCTTGTGGCAAGTTAAAATCAGACTTTATGTTCAACAACCGCATCGTCACTGACAGTGCGGAATGAGTCTCACAACCAGGATATAGAGGAGTATCTGCGTCCTTAAACATATCATAGAACTCCTTTGCCTCGGGATTAGGATCCTCCGGATCAAAATTAGGCCCTGCCGCAGCATACATCATATCTCGTGCAAGGTTCTGCATGTCTCCATAATCCACAGAGCATCCGTCGTCTTCGAGGACATCCGTTGCAGCATTATCATCAAAAGCATAATTACCAGCTTCTGTAGCCTGTCTTTCTGAATATAATTCACCTTGCGATGACCACAGGCCGTAATCACGTACGAAACCCTTACGGGTCAAATGATCTCTCACAGCCATCACTTCTTCGAAACGTCTATTGTAACAATTAACACATGGACACTTGATTTTGTTATCGTCCATGTACTGAGTTTTGCTCATGGCATACTTAAGAAATACTTCTACACCTGCCTGAAAATCGTCACTCACACCAATTCTGCTCTCGTGTTGTCGTTTATATATCCATGTACGATCAACAAAGTAACGATTCATGCTCTATTTGATGTGAATATCTGATATCGTAAGACAAACTAAACATAAGAATTAATAGCCCGATACCGATACTCATATCGTAAGAAAAACTAAACTTGTGGATAACACGCTAGGCCTACGACGAGGCTACTTAGTATCACAATCTAACATAATTAGTATATAATCATGTAACTGGTGGATCCGCTAGCTAGTAAGCCGGATGTACTTAATATCAGAGAGTATCAGATTAGTATCAGTATATAGGATTGTCCTTTGTAGCATCTGGACTTCAGTTGCCAGCAGAGCCAGGAGATGTTACGGCGGAAACTGCTCTCATGTTACTTCTCCTCCTCCACCATGGCTCTGAACCCATCTGCTCCTCCCTTCTTCCCTTCTTCACATTCGACTATCTCGGCCTCCTATTCGGCCTACTATTCTGATACCGATACTTTGAACCTTGATCTTAACCCAAACCTATATACTGATCGATACTAATCCGCTACGCCCGATACTAAGTATATACGGTCGATACTGATAGCGATAGTCCGATACCGATAGCGATAGTTCGATACCGATAGCGATAGTCCGATACAGATACACATGGACCTACATATCTATATATCACTAGTAGCCATACTCCTCTACATACTACTCTACACTAGGATCTAGTAACCATATACTACTCTACACACTAGCTACGTAGTCATACTCTAAAATAAGGTAAACTAATTATGCCTATATATAGATATATATATAGGCATAATTAGTTTACCATAATTAGTTTACCTTATATATATAAGGTAAACTAATTAAGCATCTTAAAATTATGCCTATATATATATATATATATATATATATATATATATATATATATATATATATATATATATATATATATATATGTCTGTGTGTGTGTGTATCCGTGTGTCTGTGTCCGTGTGTGTCCGTGTGTGTGTGTGTGTGTCTGTGTGTGTGTGTGTCTGTGTGTCCGTGTGTCCGTGTGTGTGTGTGTCCGGCCAGCCCCCCTCCACACATACCCCCCCCCCGTACCCCGCGGCCAGCCCCCGCCCCCGTCGTACCCCCCCCAACGCTGCCCGCCCCCTCGATCCCACCGCCCCCTCGATCCCACCGCCCCCTCCACACCTCCCGCCCCCCGCGCACGGCCAGCCCCCCTCCGCAACCCCCCGTACCCCGCAGCCAGCCCCCGCGCGCCCCCATCCCTCCAACGCTTCCCGTCCCTCCCACCGCCCCCTCCACACCTCCCGCCACCGCCGCCACCGCCGCCCCCCGCAGTCGACGCCGCCTCCGCAGCCCCCGACGCCCCCGGCCCGCTGCACCCACGACCACCGCGCGCGCGCGAGAGAGAGAGCGAGAAAGAGAGAGAGAGAGAGAGAGAGAGAGAGAGGGGGAGAGGGAGAGGGGATTACCTTTGGGAGAGAGAGAGGAGAGGGGGTCGCCGATCACCGCCGCGGGAGAGAGAGGAGAGGGGGTCGCCGATCGATCACCGTGGGAGAGAGAGAGAGAGAGGAGAGAGAGTGAAATTTGGGGGGAATGAAAAAGTTTCCCCCGTCGTTTCAATTTAAGTCTGGAACGTAAATTTAGCGACGGAGTAGCGACGGATTATTCCGTCGCTAATGCGTCAGTAAATCTCGCGCGAGTAGCAACGGATTATTCCGTCGCTAAGTCGTCAGTAAATCTCGCACCAATATTTTAGGCTTTTGCCGCCAAAATATGCGACGTTCTAGCGACGGATATAAAACCGTCGCTACATGGCCGACTACCTATCGACGGCATAGCGACGGATATGGACATAAAAAAATAAAAAAATTGTCCACTGCTTTCCATCGGTATTCCGTCACAAATCCGTCGGGGATCCGACGGTGATAGCGACGGAAAATTTCTGTCGCTAAATGGCCGTCGCTAAAGTACTGTAATTTGGTAGTGTTATTCCTCGTTATCTTGGTATATCTTGTGCAAGCTTCCTTGTAGTTCTTGTGCAGTATATGGACACCGATTCTCGAAAAGAGTTGCTCCCTTCTCGTAGAATTCCGTGTCGTAACGTGTCTTGCTTGGATCCACTCTTCCAGTCGGGGACGGGGAGTACTAGTGTAGATGTGTGGTCATACCCGCCTTATATATATTGTGAACCTTGTGAATGCCAATCCTACACCACACGTATGATTGGCTAGATCATAACCTTGTGCAGACCCAATCCGGCCACATGTTGTAGCTAGTACTCACACACCTAGATATATGATTCTTGATTCTTGTACATGCCATGATCAGTTTACTTGCCTTGTTCTAGCTCTAGTTTTACAGCTTATCTTGCCATGATACTCACATGTACATTCCATAATTTTCTTGTATATACTCTCTATTTACAGTCTTATAGCTTTTGTCATATCTTGTGAACTGTTGTTAGTAGATTGTACTCGTTCCATCCTGACAGGATATGTTGAAAATATTACAGATGCTGACGAGGAGGATTACTGTACCTACTACGGTCCGGATGACGTAGTGGGCCTAGACCTGGAGACTTTGGTCCAGCAGGGCTTAGCTCCGCCTGGCGAGACCTTACCTATTGCTTAGTTAGAGTAGGTCTTTTATACTGGACCTTGTCTCCAGCTACTTTTGAGACTGTTATTATTATGGATTGTATTAGAGACTTGGACTTGTATATTATTTGGTGTTTGGACTTGACAGGTTATTATTTTATCGTCTTGTTGTCTTTATCTTTCAGTCTTTACTTTATCATCTTAGAGTTGTGATTGAGCACTCATATATATTCATTGCTTGTCCTCCGTTCGGAGTTGACCATATTCTCGACCGGTTTTGATATATATATAAACTGTTTAGAGTAGAAAACCTACAGCGTTCCACGCCATTTTTACGGTGAGGGCTGGGCGTTGTCACGTGCACGTGCCCTTATAGCGGGTGCGGGTCGTGACACTATTGTCTACACAGTTCAGTACTTAATACTTGAAATGGACGATAGTCCGTCGGAAAGTCGTCGCTAATGCTTCGTATTGTTAAGTCGACAAAACGTCGCTATTCCGTCACATGACGACTACGTAGCGACGGACAGTTATTAGCGACGAGCTGATTACCGACGGATTTTTTTGGCCAAAACCCGTCAGTGATCGGTCGCTAATGGAAAGTCCCGTCGGATTGGCGACGGATAGGGCCGTCGCTAAATCGATAAATTTTGGTAGTGTTATGAATACGTTTTGATGGATGTTTTTTTTGTTTCGTTCACCCATCTTCATCGATTTCTGCATTTATATCGAATTGGGAGAAAGAGAGAAGAAGATTATTGATCCTATGTTGGTACAAATGTAGGTAATCGCGTTGGTGAAGCTTGAGCGAATTGTGTAAGACCTCTTTTTCTCAACAATTCTCCAACAGTGAGTGACGTTGATTCTTCTTTTCTTTGACCCTCTTGTTTGTATATCGGATCAATGATACCGTTGGTAGAAGAACTATACAAAGAAAGTAACCATATTATTGTTGCATGATTGTCATATAGAAATATAAAATCGTAATAATACTGCATGCTTGTCATATTAAATACTTATTGTAATATTGTGCTCAAATGATATGAATCCATAGATGAATGTTACAATAGTAGTATGAAGAATTTTATATGATTGTCCGAAGAATCAAGTCTTCTGTTGTCCTGCATGCTATACTTGAATAACTAAGTTTTATTAGGTATGCATGGTCATGGACAACTTGTGCACAAGATTTTGGTTCCTTGAAAGGTTATCGTGGCTATGGGACCGATTCATCCTCGGACGAACATTGATAGCTGTGTTGGCGTACTAGCACGAGTGATTCGAAAACTTTCAGTGGATCTCGCTACCCGTGCTGAAAGGATCGACGTCTAACCAAGTTATGGTCCAGAATGGCTTGTGGTGCTAGTACGTGATCGTTGTGTATTTAAATTGTTATCCAATGATGCCTGGTTCTACATGGAACAACATGATAAGTTATGTTGTAGTGAAAGAGACTTTGTTGTGGGTAAGAATATATTACCGTATATTATATCATTTTATTTTCTCTCCCATGATCTGTAATTGAACTAAGAAACGATAGAAACAGCTATTCATATTGTATGCTTTCACTTGAGTTTTGTTCTTATTTTGGTGATGTGAGTTTTCTCGCTGCATACCAGTACATGACAATGTACTGAACCACATCTCCACAAGTGCTGCGAACCAAGGAACCGTACCGAGGAACGGAAGGCACGCTTAGCTGCAACGAAGCCATCTTCCACTTTTGAAGCTTTGTTTCATAGTCTTTTGCTCCCAAGTAGTGTTTGAAGACTTCTAGCCAAATGTGTATACATCCTTTATTTCTAGAAAAGGGATGTACGTACTGATGTATGGAACGATGTATCTTATTTTGCTATTCAAGTTATAAGCCACTACGGCACCCTTCACTCAGTTGTTTCAAAACAATTTAATGATGTGAATTATCAATGGAAAGAGATTAAAATCTATGCCTTGTTGTTATTCAATTTTTCTGCTTAAGTTTTGTTGCAAATCTCTACAAAAATCTCGATGTTTCAAAATGTACACGGACACGTCTTGTACAAGCACAACTTAGACTTGTACGATGTCACTATGAATATTGTATATTTTTTTAACAACTAATTCCATGTACATGACATATAAATTACTAAACACACCTTGTGTTAAATAAGAAAATCTTTAATTATTCATTAAAAATGTAGGTTTATTTAGTAATAGAGTGTCATATTGGACATTAAAATTTGTGTCTCGAAAATGATCGAAGTTAAAGTTTAGGTCTCTAAATCACTATTCACATAGGCAAATAAACAATAATTTAGAGACCGAAATTCTAATATAGATTATTTTCGAGAACCAAGTTATAAATTTAACTATTATACAAGACCTTATTACTAAATATCCCAAAAATATAAGTTCCATTAGATATAAATCTAAAAATCTTCATGGTAGTAAAGTTTAAGTAATTCAGTTTACTTTGCTTTCATACCAGGTTAAAAAGAGACTTTTTTATACCAGGTTAAAAAAACACTACATAACATTTGAGATGCTGCGCAGCAAAGTAGTATTTTAATACCAACCATCTATACCAACCATCTACACCCTTCCTTACTTTAGAAGTCATATCTATCACCTAGTCACGAGAGAGAGAGAGAGAGAGTTGGCGTATTATTTCTCTTTTTGTTCTTACTGAAAGAAGAAAGAAGAAGAAAGAAGAAAGAAATATTAATAACAAAAGAAAGATCGATGCAGTCTGGCTATGGAGGTGTCTCAGAGATCCAGCAGTTCATGGTCGATGGCTGCAGCCCACCTTCCCTCTTCTCCATCACCACTCCCACACCCCCTCCCCCCAACCCCAATGCCGCAGAAATCCACCACCAACAACAGAACCTGTACCACTTCCACCACCATCACCACCAGCAACAGCAACAGCAGCAGCAGCAGCAGCACCACTTCTCGCACCTCATCCACCCCACACCGATAACACAGCAGCTCTTCCACCACCCCCACCAGTTCCAGCTCTTCCTCCAGCACCACCACCACCAACAGCTCGGCCTGCACGACCACCACGACGCCTCCCCGGAGCCGTCCGACCCCCCCGCCTCCGCGCCCGGGCCTTCCTTCCTCGCCCCCGCGATGGGCTTCAAGCTTGGAGCAGCCGACGACAGCAGCGCCGGCGGCATCCTCCGCGGGGACGTCGACGACGGGTCCGAGAGCAGGCTCCATTCCTGGCACAGGGAGGAGGAAGAATCAGCCGCCACCATCAAGCAACCCTTTTGGTAAATGATTTCTGCATGATACATACATGATTCATTCCTAGGACTTTTTTTTTTTTTTTTTGCTTTTTACGAAGCAGATCACTCACGGACGGGAGAACAACTAAAAAGTTAAAGATTTCCTAAAGAAGAAGTTTATTTTATTTATTTATTGAGAGTCGAGTTCTTTGTTGCAGGAGGCCTTTGGACATAGACTACATCAACAGAAACAACAAGAGGCCCAAGTCACCACCAGACGAGAGTGGCAACTACTCCAAGAAGAGCAAGGAAGCTCTGCTGTTGATAGAGCACGCCGCTGCCGCTGCTGTCCCTGACAATGCCGCCGCCACCGGCGGCAACTACAAGCTCTTCAGCGAGCTCGAGGCCATCTGCAAACCCGGAAGCGGCGGCGGGGGCGGCACCGCGCCGAACATCAACCAGACCGGCTCCGGCTCCGCGCTCACCGGCGACGACGACGACAACCCCCTCCTGCCCGAATGCGCACCGTGCCCCGCCGCGATCGACTGCGGGCCCGACCACGGCTCCGATTCCTCCCGCGGCGGAGACGCGCAGCCGGCTCCTCCGTCGTCGACTAACAGGTCCCAGAAGGGGAGCAGCGGCAGCAGCAGCCGGAGGAAGCAGAGGGCGAAGCGGAGGCAGCAGGAGCAGATAAGCGTCGTCACCGCCTTCTTCGAGAGCCTGGTGAAGCAGGTGATGGACCACCAGGAGAGCCTCCACTGCAAGTTCCTCCAGGTCATGGAGAGGAGGGACCAGGAGAGGGCCGGCCGAGAGGAGGCGTGGCGGAGGCAGGAGGCGGCGAGGAACGCCGGCAAGGCCGCCTCCAGGGCGCAGGAGCGGGCCCTGGCCGCCTCCCGCGAGGCCGCCATCGTCTCCTTCCTCGAGAAGATCACCGGGGAGGCCCTCAACCTCCCCCAATTCCCCGTCGACGAGCCCCGCAGGGATCAAGAGTGCAATGCGCTGGAACTCTACAACAACGCCGACGGCGGCGGCAAGCTCAACAGCAGCCGGTGGCCCAAGGCGGAAGTCCAGGCCCTCATCCGCGTCCGGAGCGGGCTCGAGACGAAATTCCAGGAGCCGGGGCTGAAGGGGCCCCTGTGGGAGGAGGTGAGCTCGACGATGGCGTCGATGGGGTACCGCCGGAGCGCGAAGAGGTGCAAGGAGAAGTGGGGAGAACATCAACAAGTACTTCCGGAAGACGAAGGACAGCGGCAAGAAGCGGCCGCAGCACTCCAAGACCTGCCCTTACTTCCACCAGCTCGACCAGCTCTACGCCAAGTCGTCGAGCCCTCCTCCCTCCTCCTCCAATGTCGGCGTCAACAACGACGACGACGACGAGAGGAAGGACAACTCCGAGCTGTTGGATGCGATCGTCGTCTCCAACGACCACCAGAGCTACAAATTCCCCGATATCGGCAACGAGGACAACGACAACGAAGACGGTGTAGATGGAGAAGAAGAAGGGGAAGGGGATAGCCAAGAACAAGGTCACGACCACCGCCGCCATGTTCACCAAGGTGGTCAGGAGGAGGATCCACAGCACGACTCCACTTTCTTCTTCCAACGACTGCGTTCTTAGTCGATCGATCGACCACGACCTGGCAATATGCAAATGTGCTAGCTAGCTAGCTAGCTAGCTAGCTAGGTGAAGTTGTAGTAAGTAGCTTAATAAGTTCCTCCAAGTTGTTCTTTTCAAACTATATATTACTGTGTTCTTGCAAGCTTGAACTTCTACTTCGTCTCAAATTTCACTTTTTTTTTCCTGCGTTCTTCTTCCTACTATATATATCCATTATTTCTTGCTAATTATTCTTCGATCTCCATGGAAAGTGGAAGAAATTAGCCATGTATAGTATCAACTATCAACACAGCAGTGAATGATCATAATTAAGCAGAAGAAACAAAAAAAGTGTTTATTGTATGGAACAAGCCTGCTCGTCACCATGAAAGGTGTGGGTCTTACTTGTTATATATGTAGTCACGCACACCAGATGATAATGTGGTGGCACAAGAAAAATAATTCCTAAAAGAGTTTGGTCCTCTCTCTCCCTACACACACGCTAACACACTTTCCGGACATTTGCATGGACTAGAGAATAATCAAGTACACTCTCGTGTTCTATTTACCATGCATATTAATAGATTATAACAGGATAGTTACATGAATTATATATGTCTTCCATTATGATCATTCCATCTTTTCCATGGAGATCCAACAAAGTTTCTGGCCATATTGGCTTAATTTTCTAGTTAAATTTAATGAATTTTTGTGTTATGTGCCGTCCTATATTCCAAATACACATGGCCGTTTCTGACACTACAAAAATCTTGTACAAATATTAAAAAAGTATTTTTTTTTAATTATTCTAAAAAGATATCGTTTTCTAACATTCTACTGACACTTCTTTTGTAATTTCTAAGAAATAAGAAGACCTAAGTTTAAAAATAGAGATTTTACGTTATAAATATATGGAGGATAATAAATTTTTGACTTTTCGATTTTTGGGATCGTATACAATCGTATTACTTATATACGCTCAGAAAGGATCATGCAAATACTCTATATATATATAACTGCCACATGTTTGTTACTAAACGTCATTTATGTACATTGAGACAAATGTATAACCGGACTATATATATATATATATATATATATATATATATATATATATTTTTTTTTTTTTTTTTTTTTAAACAATGGGTACTTGTGGCGAACTCTTGTGGCGAACTCGCCTCCACTGAGGCTCGAACTCCCGACCACTTGGGCCGCATGCATCTCTTTTAACCACTAGGCTAGAGGTCATATATATATATATATATATATATATATATAT
Source organism: Iris pallida (assembly GCA_029216955.1). Taxonomy (NCBI): domain Eukaryota; kingdom Viridiplantae; phylum Streptophyta; class Magnoliopsida; order Asparagales; family Iridaceae; genus Iris; species Iris pallida. The sequence continues at coordinate 36,026 of JANAVB010010584.1, forward strand.
ATATATATATATATATATATATATATATATATATATATATATACTATTTGTGACTAAGTGTCATGTATGTAAATTTTGGATTTAGTGAGACAAATGCTAAAATTCTACCCGGGAAACAGATTCTGCCAATCAGTCTAAATGAATATATTGTAGGTCTAATTTTTTTTTAACAAAAAATAGCCTATTTTACTAAGTATTATTTAGTTCAATCAAATTTTCCAGAGAATAGTATGTAGATTTATTCTCGATATTTCTGCGCATATGCATTTATATTATACAAATAGTTTTATTGGAGTTCACAACATGCATAATCCGAGAGTAGGAAGAGAAACTAATAGTTAATAAGAAGAATGGTATCAAAAGTGCCTCTCCTTGTAGGCATGCATGGATTAGAGAGTATTTATACTATTATATAATGTGAAAAGTATATTTTATCGTAAAAAAAATTATTTCAAAAATAGCTTTACAGCCGCCTACGTGACATCCTTTGATTGGGAAAGAGGAAGGCCGGGTGGGAATGGTGGGACCGGATGGGACTATGTTAGCGAGAGGTGGGTGTGGATTGTAAAAAAATTATAAATTTTTGATAGTAAACTTAGTATTTTTCTAATTAAAATTGTTCATCTATAAAATATATACTATTATATGATGTGAAAAGTAGGTATGTCGTGAAAACAAACTTTTGTTTCAAAAATATTCTTATTTATGTTTACTCATTAAAATTGTTCATTAAATGAATATAGGTTGTTATGTAACTATCTATAGAAAAATAATTAGAAAAAAAAAATTAAGGAGGCTGTTAGTTCTTTTTAAATATTATAAAATACGTGGAAAATATGGACATATATACTAAGTATAATTAATCCAGCTAGTTAATACTATACTATGTGTCAATCACATTGTACTGATATATGGTTGTTGAAGTGATGATCATGACACAAGTACTCCTCTCTAGCTAACTATAGGGGGGAGAGAGAGAGAGAGAGAGAGAGAGAGAGAGTAGTAAGTAGTACTTGTGGATTGTTTGATTTGTGTGGGTTTGCGTTGCGTGACGTCAGTGATTGAAACCCGTACGACGCTGCTCATGCACGAGGTCTCTTCTCTGGAATCCGGATCCAAATTGAATACTCAACAACATTTACATACATACGTACATCACTCACACTCTGTCTCTCTCTCTCTCTCTCTCTCTCTCTCTCTCTCTCTCTTCAGTAGGAGACTTAAATAAATATATTTATCTTCTCGTGGCCTGGTCTGGACTGTACAAAATGTTGTGTTGTGTAGTGTAGTGTAGTAGTGTCCCAAGAAGGAAGAAGAGGTCCATAGCAAGTTGGCAGCTGGTCCATGCATGACGTAGAAGAAAAGTTTGTAAGAAAGGCTGGCGACTCCAACAACCTGACCAGCACTGGCGCCCTTTGTCAAATTCTGCCAAATTTCTCACAGCTTTTTTTTTTTTTTTAATTTGGCTCGATGTGAACGAGCGAGCTCGAGTCACGGGCAGGTTCATTTGTTGCTGGCCACCTTCTTCTGTGCGTTTCTTTCTTGGGCAATTGATGGTCGAGCCAGCCAGGAGTTGCATGCATGCGATGCATTTGAGAGAGAGAGAGAGAGAGAGATGTGGTTGGTGTGTGTGGTACTTGTTTGTTAGACTCGGGAAACGAAGAATCGGTTCCTGGATCCAAATATCCGGTTCTATTCGAATCGGATCGGAATCGGATTTTTTAGGTCCACAGGAAAGTATTATTATTTTTGGTTTACTGTAATTTGATATTTTCAACTATTTCTGTTTTTCAACTTGGTATCCTAAGCTTTGATATGCATCAAGTTGATATCCTAAAAAAATGAGACAAAATTGTCCATGCTCGTCCCTTCTCCTCCTCCCTCATCTACCCCCACTGACCACCCCACCCCCCTCCCCCCCCCCCCCCCCCCCCCCCTCCCCTCCCGGCCCCTCCTCACTTGGCTCCCCCACCCCTACCGGTTGCACCACCCTTTTCCCTCGGCTGCTGCCCTCCCCCCGCTTGAGGCACCTCGTCCCCCGCGGGCTGCACCCACCCGCCGCCTCTCCCTCCGCTGACTACACCACCTCGACACCCCCCTTCGCCATTGCCATAGGCGGATCTACTGGTGGGCTGGAGTGGGCTCCAGCCCACCAGCCAATCCAAAATTTCTTATATATATACGGGTACAAACTACAGACCTGTGCATAATTAGGCCACACATAGAAAAGGAAATATTAGCTATACACAGCACACTACTACTCCCATCCTACAGATTACTCCATCTCCTCTCACCCCAGCCAAGACAGCCAGCTAGGGCCAGCTGCAGCAACTCCATTAACGTGTACGAACACTCCTCCCCAGATAGCTACATCACCAAATATAAATATCATCATTCTTCTTCTTCTTCAAGAAGAGAGGCAACTGATGAAAGAAACAAAGAATTTTCCACCATTTCCATTCTATGGCAGCAACTCCATTAAATTGTACGAACACTTCTTGATCTATTTTTCTTCTTGCTACTTATATATGTTATTTGGTTCTTTTATATCCTACAACCATATTTTCGTTTCATACTAGTAATTTATTCTTATACAACATTTGGATTCATTTTTCAGTCCTAATATTTTTCTAGACCAATTTTATTCTGGTAGATTTTTTTTTTTTGAATTTTTTTTTTTATTCTGACCTCCCACACCTTAGGCAAGTTTTGTCATGGGTGAAAAAGGATATTAAAGGTATTTAGTGTTCAAATTTGTGACGAAAAGAAAAACTAGTAAACTAAAAAAAATTTGTCAGGTTCTCTTATTTTTTTTATGTTAGTGACGATTCTACATTGGCTCAGACATGCTACGCGATATGGAGACAATGAGACATGTAGATGGCGATATCGACACAACATTCATTTGTTAAAAAAAAATTATAAGACGCTTTAAATTTAGCCCGGGGTAAACTAAATTTCTGGCTCCGCCCTTGGCCATTGCTGCCACACGCGGAGAGAGAAAGAGGGGGGGGAAGGGGGCGGGGTGGCCGGAGAGAGGCCGGGGGCGAACGGTGGTCGGAGTGGGGGTGGAGAGGACGAGGGTGGCCCAAGGGGGGGATGAAAAAGGGGGGTAGTTATGTCCTTTTTAAAAGTTCGGGTATCGAATTGAAAATATTAAATAGTTGATGATATGAAGCTGTCAAGTAAAAAAAGTTTAGGATATCAAGTTGAAAAACTGGTATAGTTGAGGATATCAAATTGCAATTAAGCCTTATTTTTATTTATTTGGTGAGAGTTAGGAAGCAGTTGACCCAACTGACATGCAATGCAGCATGCAAAAAGTTCTATGCGTATCCCCGGACATATAAAAAAAAAGACTAGATCCGGTCCATATTCAAAAAATTAAGAGAGGCAATGTTTGAATCAAGGACGGAACCAGAAATTCAAGTTAGGGTGGACTAAAGTTGATTAGAGTAGTCTAAATATGAATTGACTCATAGAAAACATTTATATATATATATATATATATATATATATATATATATATATATATATATATATATATATATATATATATTGAAAGAAGGTAATTGTGGTGAACGTTCCCACTGAGAATCAATCTCCTGACTACTCGGGCCGCATGCCGCACCACTACTACTAGACTAGAGGGTCATTGGATATATATATATATATATATATATATATATATATATATATATATATATATACAGAAGAAAAAAAGATTTTTTTTTTTTTTTTCTGAATGGGCTGGAGCCTACCCAGCCCACATAGTTGGTACGCCCTTGGTTTGAATAAGGAAATTGTCGTAAAATATTTAGATCACCCTCTGTATGAGAGCCGAACTGTAGGAATTCGAGTAGGATATGGTCTTTGTATAGACGATGTGTAATCCGCAAAAGCTTGTAATATAGTTAGGATCAAGGACGGAATCAGAAATTCGAAATCGAATAGATTGGAGTAGACTATGATGGATCTAGGCGAGCGTAGACTGATATATATCAAAATAAAATTAAAAAAATGCTAAAAAAAAGATATTTTTTGAGCCAACTTAGGCAACTACATGCATTCCGAGAGTAGGGTATAGTCTTTGTGTGGGGTTGCCCTTTCTTTGACATTGGGGATTGAGTCATGATGGAGGATTTGATGAAAGGTGGTTGAGTCACCAACAAATGCCAAGTGGGGAAAGGCCTAATTTGATGCAGGGCCTGCCTGAGGTAAATCGCACAAGTCCTAGAACTTGGACAATCGTTTCGTGCTAGGACAAACCTTCAAGCTCAACATGATTATATCAAAGATCAAGATCACGGATAACCACCAAGACCAGCAGACAATAAGTTCAAGCGACAACCAAAATTGATTTCAGGATAGGACAACCCAACCCTTCGGACCGGCCCTGATTAGATGGCCATAATGATCATTTCTTTCCAGGGTGTATTCGTTGATGACAAATGTCGAGTGTCTAGTCCACGACCTTGATAGATTTGATTTACAAGTCACTACGACATGACCCTAATTAATTAACATTACCTTGTTGGAATCTGCTGCTATAATCTTTTATCGTGTTATCATAGTAAAATATACTTTATTGACACTTGTTTGCTCTAATGAGAACTCTAGGCCCTTGTTAGCAATCATCCAAATAAAATTCGTACTATATACGTATTTTTTGTATCTTTCATAAACGTATAATATTTGCATATTTTTAAAAGATTTGGATTAATATATACAAATTTTAAGCATATAAAGTTTTAAACATGCATGTTTGTACGAATAATGGACAAAATTGGCTCAAAAACGTAGTAGCAACCCATTTAATAAATCAAATTTGACAATATGTTTAAGCATGTGAAGTTTCTAATCGAAAATTCATTTGACGAATATTTGACCGTATTTATTAAACTATTTTTTTTAATATTCTGCGATTATATTCGTATTTTTGTGTCTCAATTTTTTTTTCCTGTTTGCGA
>JANAVB010010585.1:0-60839 GCA_029216955.1 Iris pallida
TTCTTTTGAGAACCACATTGCGTATGAAATATGGAAGAACCCGGTATGTACATGACGTTTGTAAGCTACCAGTTTAGTATACTATATATATATGTTTTCATAATTGATATATTTTTTGTTGTTCGATATACAGAGGACACGCGTATCCTTAGGGCTGTGAGTCACGGGAAAAAAACCGTGTCCTGACAGTTTGCAAGCTTATCGGAGGCCGTCCGAAGCAAAATTATACTGACGGCTTGCACAATTTGGCACAAAACGCCTACCGGATAATGGATAGTGCCCTCATATCCGCCTTTGTGGAGAGATGGCACCCGAAGACCAACACATTTCATCTCCCAGCAGGGGAGATGACCATTACACTTGACGACGTCTACCAGATATTGGAGTTGCCAGTGACCGGGCGCGTAATGACCAAAGAACATTACACGAATGAGAAATCTGTGAAATGGTACGAGAAGATCGTCAAGTTCGTCTCAACTCACCTTGGAGTTCCGGCTACGAGTTTTATAACTCTACCAGGCTTCAAGAAGTCGTACGGAATTCCTCTATATTTCTGGTGGAACAGTTCATGGATATGGAGGTGGATGACGATGACGATAATACGGTCGACGCGGTGGCCCGTACGTATATGTTGTTCGTGCTAGGAACGGTCGGCATTCCGGACAAGTCCGGAACGTCGATACATGCTCGGTACATGCTCAACTTATCTGAAGTGGATGACTTCATTGATATATCCTGGGGAAGCGGTATCCTAGCCAATCTTTACCGCGAGCTCGGCATCGCATCCTATGTCGGGACTAAGACAATGGCCGGATGTCAGACTCTGCTACATGTAAGAAAACTTCTAACAATTTAATCTTGTATACTTCAATTTGTTGTTTTAATTTTTACTATTCATTTATAAATTGAATAGGCATGGATATACGAGCATTTCCGATGCTTAGACGGGCTGACGAAAACCCAGAGTATCTTGAACACCTTCCTAGAGTGTGTCGATGGAGGCCATCCCAGCTGGAAACCAAAATTGGCAAACACTGGCTTCCATTCGTGAAGTATTAGACAGTTTGGTGCCAGAAGAGGTACTAATTTTTGACTAACTTTTTCATGTTGATTTTGTTTTGTTGTTAACTGTTTTCCTACAGATTTTTTGGAATCCATACCGGGATGTACGTGAGCTGAATCGTGAGGTTCAACCAGTTTCTTTATTTCATGGCATGATAACATGCTATGAAATCACGGAGCCGTACATGCCCGATAGAGTACTTCGTCAGTTTGGCTTCGTGCAAAATGTGCCGAAGCGCACACTACGGCTGTTGGAGCCTCCGCGCGAACCCAACCTTTAAGTTACAAACCGGCAGAATTCGACTGGGTGACCGACTTTTACTCGGAGTGGCAACGACATGTACTTCGGGAATCTGAAAGACGACCGGTCACCCAGATGGCCGACTGCAGCGGGACTATATGCAGTACTTCCTGGGGGTCGGACATCCTAAGTTGTCGAACCCTACCAACCCGGGTCCCGTGGCCGTCGGAGCAATTAGAGCTCTTCCTTCCAAAAATGCCTTGTATGCTGGGTTGGTGAGAATGGTGAGTTCTGTATTTGTAATAAGACTGAGATTTCCATGTTTGTAGACTTAATTCATTTATACTTTCATTTTCAGTCTCAAAGGGTGAAGGAATTGGCACAGACACTCCGGAGAGGTTGCCAAAGTGACACTTGTGTCGCGGTCGCCAACGAGCTTGATCGCATCGACGACGTGGTCGACTTCCCCTTCATGAACAATAGGGAGTCTCGTTCAAAGGCCCGACATGATATGTAGATGGATTTCGATATTTTTCATGTTTCAAACTTAAGTTGGATGTGGAATAGTTACGTACATTTGATGAATTATTGTGGATATTTTGCTTGTTTGAAACTTAATTTGGATGTGGAATGTTCGGGACTAAGTAGTTGTGATGAATTATTGTAGTTGTGATGAATTTATTGTAGTTGGATTATTGAGTTTTGTGATGAATCTTAAGTTGTGAAGAGTTATTGTTGTTTATGTACTTGTGATAAATTGTTCTTTTTAATGTACAGAGTATCTATATCAGGACTTGTGATAAATTATTTTTTTTATAAATCTTAACTTGTGGCAATTTGATTCACACAATCAAATCATCACACAGAGATTCATAGTTAGGACTGCCACACCCATAACAGTCCTACACTGAAGTAGGACTGCCAGGGTGCTGGCAGTCCTAACTAAAATTTACTATTACAGCAAGTTTTAGTTAGGACTGTCATGGGTGTGGCAGTCCTAACTTCTTAACTCTGTGTTGATTTGATTCACACATAAATTCATCACAGAGATTCATAGTTAGGACTGCCACACCCATGGCAGTCCTACACTGAAGTAGGACTGCCAGGTTGCTGGCAGTCCTAACTAAAACTTGCTGTTACAACAAGTTTTAGTTAGGACTGTCATCACCCTGGCAGTCCTACTTCAGTGTAGGACTGCTATGGGTATGGCAGTCCTAACTTCTTAACTCTGTGTTGATTTGATTCACACATAATCTATCACAGAGATTCATAGTTAGGACTGCCACACCCATGGCAGTCCTACACTGAAGTAGGACTGCTAGGGTGCTGGCAGTCCTAACTAAAACTTGTTGTAACAGGAAGTTTTAGTTAGGACTGCCAGCACCCTGGCAGTCCTACTTCAGTGTAGGACTGCCATGGGTGTGGCAGTCCTAACTTCTTAACTCTGTGTTGATTTGGTTGACACATAAATTTATCACAGAGATTCATAGTTAGGACTGCCACACCCATGGCAGTCCTACACTGAAGTAGGACTGCCAGGGTGCTGGCAGTCCCAACTAACAACAAGTTTTAGTTAGGACTGCCATCACCCTGGCAGTCCTACTTCAGTGTAGGACTGTCGTGGATGTGTCATCCTGGTACTGATACTCTGTGACAGAGTTTCCCAAACTGAAACGATGTGACAGTGAACACTCATACAACACAGATAACACACAGGTAAGCACATATAACACAGGTAGGCACATATAGTACACAGGTAGGCACATATAACACAGGTAGGCACAGGTAAACACATATAACACAGGTAGGCACATATAGTACACAGGTAGGCACATATAACACAGGTAGGCACGGTAAACACATATAACTCAAAATTTACTCCATATATATTACTGGACTTCATATTTTACTGTATACAAAAGTGGTCCTCCATATACAAAATGTCAAACTGTAAATATATCTATACTTAGTCGATTTTGACGTCGTAGTAGTCAGCAGGTAAGTCTCTTGGCTCCTCAATCTTCAACTTCTTACAATGGTTGATCTGGTCAACGAAAGGTGTGGTTCAAGCGATGGCTTCGAACGGTGCTCTTTTGTACCAAACTGTTGAAGGTGGAGGAATCGAAGAATGAGCGATCATCTTTAGTATAATGAAGTGATCCCCGATCAGACCTATAGTACATAGGTTAGACACTCCGTGGTCCGTCGGAGGAGCGCACATCGAAAAGAATGTATTGTTAATATCCGGCGAGATAAGTACAACAGATAACATGTACCTATTAGCAAATAAATAGCCGGCAGACGGAACTGACATGTAGTGGTCTGTTCCGGTAACACTATCGGTGTAAGGGATACTTTACAACAAACTTGCAACCGTTTCTTCGCTTAGGATACGGGAGTAGAATGGAAGACGAGTCTCTAACTCCTCGTACAGCTCCTGCCTCACCCGTCTCCATCCGTCTTTGTCATCATAACCAAGATGCCTTGCAAGGGCATGAAATCCGCAATGGCCATCACCGGGGACATCGACAATAGACCAAATGTAACTTCGAAGCGCAGGTTAAAATTTGTCAATATACAAACTCGTTGTTTGGCTTGTAACTGTATCTTTTCTTGGGAGGTCCTTTTCTCTATTTTTCGGCGAACGACAAGCTTGCCCTTCCGTGCAGGCGAAGGTTGCTGTAAGCTTTGTTCAACATGCTCAAAGGACGATAGATCTCTCTTAGTCGACTCCAGCCTTCTCTTCTGTGAACTAATCAATCTTGTTTGAGGCCTGCCTTTAGGATTGGAACAACGGACGGCTCATGCATTCTAGTAGTCACCGGACATGCAATTTCTTGGATTTTAAGCTCAATGAACGTCCGTTCCGCTCCTACTAAGGCACACCACCTTGCGTGGAAAAGTTTCACTTGTGGCAAAGAGAAGAAATCATCGTCCGTCTTCACCAGGGGCATCATAAACAACTGCCTCCAACGTTGATCGACAACATCTACTGGAATAGGAATGGATTCACGACGATATTCATTAATCTGGTGAGTGCAAGGGAGGCCCAGTGTATGTCGATATACACACCCGCAAACCTCGGGACCAAGCCCGACAAACTTTGACCTTTCAATCTCATCAGCTATTAAGGCCAACGCCTTGTGAGATACCACGCATTAAAGCATCTAAGATACTTCCTTTCTATGCTCATGCTTACTATATTCAGACTCATCTCAAATGATGCCTTAATTTCATTCACCGTCCGATCTACTGATAAATGTATAGCTTGCCAAACAGAGACGAAGTTGCCAAGAGATGATTTTAGGTGCCTCTTCAATAAAGAGTGTGCTCCTTCGACACGGTTGGTAGTTGTCGTACCGTAATGCTTCACCACATTCGACCATGCTAAGACGAATTATTCTTTGTGCGGTTCAAGCCATGTATCTTTGATGTAAGAAATGCATGCCGGCTCCCTCGCCTCCCACTTTTGCTTGAACAAGTACCATGCGGCGTCGTAACTGGCAATCGTAGATGCTCGCCACACACAATTCCAATCATTGTAGAATTCGTCAAAAATCTGCATGTCGATTTTACCATCCTCCTTCCGAAACTTCAACTTACATTGGGCTTAAATATTACGATTGACATGCCAAGTGCATAACAATGTTTCCGCTTAAGGAAAAACAATACGAATAACATTAATTAGGGCATACTCTCTGTCGGTAACAAATACTGACGGCTCTGTATGATCAGTGTAAAGTGTTTTTAGTTTCTCCAACGCCCATGTGTAGTCTTCAAGTTTCTCACTCTTCATGTAACAAAATGCCACTGGAAATGTTTTCCAAGTAGAGGTGAACCCGACAACATGAAAGAGAGACATCTTGAACTTATTTGTCTTGTACGTGCAATCAAGGACTAACACGTCGGCAAAAGACCTGGCCAAATTTGTGCAATCAGGATGAGCCCAAAAGATTGATAATACTTCATTACTCTGGGGATGTCTTCTATGGAACTCAACATAATGATTATCGGCAAGCAACTTGAGCACTTCTTGCATCGCCATTCTTGATTTCGTCCGGACAGCGTTTGAAGAAGCTAGGGCGTTGTATATTGACTTCATTGTAGACATGTTCTTCTTATCTTCATGTCGTATGACGGAATATATTTGTCTCGGTGCAACTCCGGAGGTGGACAAGTCTTCGACTATCTTCTTCTCCGTATTGTTCAACCGTCCGACATACGGATGACCCAATAGTGTCTCGGCAATCTCATGGTTGTGGGTTCCATTCTTCACTTCTACTGTCCATTTACCTTCTTTTTTGTTTCTAATATGTATCGTGAATGAACAACCACTTTTCTCGTTCCAACATTTCTTCTTGAAACTTTACTTTTGCTAATTGTGTTTTTCTTGTGCATTCTGAACACACCACCTCTTTCACAGCCAACCACCATAGTTTGTCGTTCCGGTCGATTTCGGGCCGATCTGGATATCACTAGAACAATGTTGTTTTCCGTCCGACTTCTCGACACCAATGTACCGCACCCACGCTTGATTCAAAACATAGATCGGTCCAATAAATGGGCTACATTGACTACAATTGGAGCCGGTACCGCAAAATCGGAAGATCTCAAGTCCTACAATAAAACTTAAAGGTTAGTACAATTAGACAACATCCTAAAGCAAATAGGTTTCATAGATTAGGACCGTGCATAAGATTGGTGTCCATAAATAGCAAATTGTGTTAATAGCTAGACCGTCTTTTGTACAACAATTGGTGTTCATAAATTTCAAACACCTTTACTGACTAAAATTCTGCATTCAGGTATCATAAACTAGGACTGCCAGAGTGGTGGCAGTCCTTCACAGAAGAAGGACTGCCAGGACCCTGACAGTCCTACATATGTAGGACTGCCAGGACCCTGGCAGTCCTTCTGTGAAGGACTGCCACCACTCTGGCAGTTCTAGTCTATGATCTGGACTGCCAGAGTGTTGGCAGTCCTCTGTGTCACAACACAAATTTTAACCCGATGACAAGTTCAAATGTAGTTACCAAGAGGGCTTCCGATGCATCAAAGTTGTCTTCGGACGTTGCGGGAACGTGTTCTTCGGATGTGGCGGGAACATTTGATGATCCCGGTTGATCCATGTTCAATATTTTTCTACATTTAACACATAATTCAACTTTTATATGTGAAATTCTTGTTTAAAACATGAAACATATTTTAGTTCGATGACTTACCAATAAATTGGAGAAGTCAATGACCTAGAGTTGAGGGAGAGAACAATTTGCCAAAAATGTAGGGAGAAAAGAAAAGATTTAGGGTTTAAATTCTTTGACCTAAGAGAAGGAGAGAAGAAAATAGTTGAGGGAGAAAACAAAAGAGAAGAAGGAGAGAGAAAATGAAATGAAAAATTGGTATTTATAGGTTTGCTTGGGCTAGCCCCTAGCAAAAAATTTTGATGGCAAATTTGTAATATCTTGAACTATTTTGGACTAGCCCCTAGCAAAAAGGGTGGTGCCCTTAGAAAAAACCATATATAATTAGGGGATTAAGATGATCTGCCAATCCAACCAATTAAAGACTTCTTCTCTTTGATTCATTTCATCGAACACGTTCCGAGCAACCACTGAGTACCGCGCCCCGCCGAGGAGAAACCAATGGCAGCCGACCACCAGCCCAGCTCCAACAAGAACAGCAGCGCCGCCAACAACAACAAGGGAAAGAGAGAAAGTTCCTTCCCCACGGAGTACTCACTCTCCTCTTCTTCTTCTTCTTCAACTCCCCATTCATCGATTCTATGGACTGATGGTAATTTTGTGTTGTGTTTGTTTTTGGTAATCTCCCCAGAAGCCGGTGAGGAAAGGGCTGTATCCGCTGAAGCCGGGGGTGCAGGGGTTCTTCATCACCTGCGACGGAGGGAGGGAGCGCCAGGCCAGCAACGAAGCCCTCGGCTTGCTCGACACCGTCAGTATCTGCTTCTTTTCACAAACAAAAAAATTACTTTTTTTTATCCGACTATAAAGCTTGTTACTTTATGAGTTTTGGATGACGGGTTTCAAGCAACAATCTCTATATCATTGTTTCTATACCGAAATTCGAATAATTCGAAGCAAAGTTTACATAGGTTTTTTTTGTTAATCTGGGGTAGAGTTTGTTAATTTATGCGTTTTGGGAGATGGGTTTTAAAGCAACAATCTTTTATCATTTTTTTTAATCAGAATTCATATTAAGCATTATTTATTCGAATACTTTGTTCGATTCTATAATGTGTTATAGGGGTGTAGTCGTAGCTTAGTTTCATCCTGAATTTGCTTGATTGGGATATCATTTATAATCGGGTGTAGTCAATTTTTCTGATTCTGAAATCGAGGAAAATTGGTTGTAGTCAAACCGAAATCTGGATACACTGATTTGTGAATCGCCGGAATCCAACCGAAATCTTTTCAAATTGGGTGTAGTAAAACATGACAATTTTCAAATCAATCAAAATTGGGTGTAATGAGAAATCGATTGTTTTTCAAGTTATTTCAATTTGGGCTGATTTGGAAGCTTGTATAAATATATTTTGACCAACGAAAAATCAAGCAAAACTTGCCTGATTTCAGAATTCTCTCTTTTCTCGAGCTACTTGGGAGACTAGATGAAAGGTGTTTGGCGTCCCATGCCCTATTGTTCTGCCAAATTTTGCAAGACAATTACCATGGTCTTCTCAGCAAGTTTTTACTTGTATTCTTAACTTCTTAAAGTGTCTGTAACTTTTACATTATTTCTCAATGTGCATTTTAATGTATATTTATATCACCTTCCTCTAATTGCAGAAGTTGGATCATTGATATTTTCGCTTTTTGCCTCATGCGATGGAATTCTCAACTTAGCATATTCTGAAAATGTTGCTTGTTAGTGTTTTCTTTGTTTAACTCTTGGGTTTAATATGGAGAAAATAAATTAGTAGTGAGTGTCCAATGTAATTAGTGTGTTTATTACTGAATTGCATGAGGACCAAAATCTAAGATCAAAGATTGTCTGTCCTTAAATATCGTCTTCAGTTCCTCACCTTTTAGATGAGAATTAGCATATGATCAAACTTAAAAACATTTCATTGATGATATATATGGTTCCAAAGGTTGGAACAACACTAAACTGCTACCTTCTGCTATTGATGCAAACTGGGCAATTAAAGTCAGAACATCTAATAGAAAATATAGATACAGCCTTTCAAGTGAACCCACAATTATTCTGAACTTCTCCTAAAGATCAGCTGCCCCGGTGGCCTTAGTGGTAAAATTGATAATTGGACATAGTTTATCATACAATAAGTTGATAGCATGGTTATTATGAAACTACTATGATGACATGGTTGTTGGACTCATTGTTTATGTTTTTATATTATATGGAATTAGGAAACTAATATGACATGGTTGTTGCACTTATTTGTTATGTTATTGTATTTTATGGAACTAGAGAACTAGTAGGATGACATTGTTGTTGGAATTTACTTTGTTTTATGTTCTCATTTTCAAACATGATTCAAACAAGTTATCCAAGTTTGAGTTTGGAAATCATGGTGAAATCAGGCTGAAAGCAAGAGTGAAATCAGGCAAATCAGGATGAAATCAGGACAACAATGAAATCAAGCTAAATTCACGTCAGACAAATCATCCTCAAATCAGACTACGACTACACCCCGTTATTAACTTCATACATTTTGGTATGATATGATACCATATTGATGGTTTCCCCCCTTTTAACCTTGGTATAAAGTTTGTTACTTTATGGGGTTTGGGTTATGAGTTTCAAGGGATCTTTGAGTGACATAGGATTTTTCTTAAACTGTAATTCTTTAAAAATGTGATTTTGAAAATATTACCGGAATAATGTACTATATGAAACTTGTTCTTGAAACATGATTTGCATAAATAAATCGCATTATAAGAACGTGATTTCATTAAATTGATCGCCTTTTCAAAACACTACTTCACTTTCTTTTGACATGAAGTTGCTTTCAGAACACAGATTTCTCTAGTTGAAACCACGTTCTTTAAACTGTCATTTTTTTCTAATATATTAAAACAACCATTTAAAGACTCTTATTTTCTAAATTAAAAAAACATATTTTGAAAAAAAAGTGTTTCAATCACTTTATAGCATTGGTTTTTAATCAAACTTCATAATACATATTATACTGTTCAAATAGTTTGTTAGATTCATTCTTCGGTTTTTGGACTCTTAGTATGTTTTTTTTAACTCCAAACATCTTGATATGATTATTGCCATATTAGTGTCCCCCCCCCCCCCCCCCCCAAATTTGCTTTGAGCTCCAATAGTTCATTACAATTTGTATGTTTTCTTTGCTTTAGTGGATTCAGAAAGAGTTTTACAACAGGAGTTCATAGCCAGTAGGATCTTGCTTTGAGCGCCATAGGAGTTCCCCCATTTCCCTGAAACATGGTTGTAATGTTCTGTTATAGAATTCACACAAGATAGCAAATTTGAATCTGTTGGCAACTTGCGACGAATTAAGTACTATTTTGCATGTTGTTCTTATAACAATTATGAGATTAATGTAGTTCCCTAAAGCAAATTGTATCATCTTATCTGTTTGTCTGGACTCTTTATAGTCTAGGGAAAATTGGAGTGTTCTCCTTGGTTGCATAAGCTTAAACTGAATATCCGAAAGGTAGGGCTACCTACCTGCCAAACTAGTCCAATAGGTTCTGTGGCATGACTATCTCATGCTCATAGACAAAGCTACCTTAGCTAGGAATTTGATTACCTTAGCTAGGAATTTGAATCCGACATTGAAGGTTGACGTCAACTGGTCATGAAACTTTGTAATATCTTTTATGAAGCTCTATTATGCTTCAGAGGTGCCCAATTTTGATGAAGAAGGCTTGGATGATCATGATGATCTTAATGACTATCTTGTCTTATGTGTTTCAACTTTCAAGTTCCCAACTATTGTATCCGAGGAGGCATAGACACTCCAAGAATTGACTTATATCAAAAATGTCATGCACCAAACTACACTTGGAGACGTCAAAACCAATGCCGGCCTGTATTGCTGAATTGTATTAGATACCAAGGTTGTCATTATCGTACTATGCGCGATATGTATCATATTTCAGAAATTTCGATACGTATCGGACAATTGTATTGATTTTGACAATGTATCATACGATACGATTAGTGTATCGTACATATCATGGCATATTGTATATTTATCGTGTATCGTCTGATACATACGTCCACCCTTAAATTCTGCAATTAAAATTACAAAAGAAGAAGAAGAAGCTTTAAAAGACAATCAAAAGATCATTCACAATCTTTCTATTGATCTTGAGGCGCTTAACACTAATTTTAGTGTCATGGATGCTAGGATTTTAGTGGACATCTTTTGAAATGGTTTTTTTTTTTTTTGGGTAAAGTATTGCAAATGACAGTGACTACTAGTGTCCTTAAACTTTAATGGTTAATGTTTTAAATTATCATATACATCATTTGCATAAACGTAAGAGTTTCAATGACAATACACTATATATTAAAGCGTATCTTACGATACACGATAGATTAAATTTGAAAATCGATACTGGGGACCGATACACGATTTGACATCCTTGGTAGGTACTACGAGAAAGGAATAAAACTTGTACAGTTCTTTCTAAGCCAGCCTTCTGAATCATTTTTTTATCATTTTTACAGATGTAGTTTGGCATTGGAACTGATCTGTGTTTGACTCATGCAGCAATTGATTTATCTTAATTCATCATGATGATGGTTACCAATTAATTTATCCGGCAGTAAATAACAATGCTGAATGTTTGCAGATTCAAGGCATATACGTCACACATATAATATAGTTCCAAAATTTCATTGATTAAGTTGAATTTTCCCTAATAGTTTGATTTTCAAATCTTTTAGATATTACATGCAAAATATTTTTTGTTATATTCAAAAGCCATATTCAAAATTGATTTGGCTTTGGGAAGAACTCTACTTACTGCTGGGGCCTGATCCTGTTATGTAGAATCCTTTGCTCTTTCTTCTGTTAACCTTATTGATTTGATTGTGCATCCATTTGATTTGAGTCTTCCACACGGTTTAGAAGCTACAAAAGAGGTGATTATGTTAGTTCAAAAGTTTTCACAACCATGTGCAAATTTTACAACTTCAATATTGGAGAACATAAAATATTAATATGTAATAATCTACCATGTGGATGACACCAATGTAGATATGCTTCTACTGTTTTATATATGCGAGCAGCTGTTAGTATACGTACTGAAAGTTAATAGCCACGCCTTTAATTACTGGATTCAAATTTGTTCTGGAACCAAGTCATATTGATGGCAGTGTATGTATGATGACTTATGTTATTAATGTATTTGGCTATTTGCTATGTACTGTGTACTTACTCATATAGCATGGTTATTTTATCCTCTCTTGAGGATGCTTCACTATGCATGTTTAGTTTGCCCTGGCCTTTAATAAAGCTAGTTACTGGGTTGAGAACCATATGCACATTAATGTTGAAAGTCATTCGAGCCATCCATGCTTTTGATGCTAAAGGTTGCATAAATCAGGCTTCATATTCTGTGGTTAGTGATGCTTCAAAAAGATGGTAAAGAGACTGAAGAGGTGGTAAAAGAGGACGGTATGGTTGATGAGGGACTTCTGAATCCAAATAGATAAGTGGAAGTCAAGAACTTTAATCTTAGTTATCAACCCTTATGTCAAGGTTTTATTTTGTTGTTGATCAACCCAGGGTTACGAAAACTTACTTAACTGCCAGCGATTTGTGTTCCACAAATTTCGTTTTGAATTTTATAAATTTCCATTCCATTTCCAAAATCATAAACCCCATCAGATCGAAATTAATCTAATCATACATGTCAAATTGTTTTTGATTGGAAAGGGACATACAACATCATTAATGGAAGAAAACTACATACTATACCTCATTGCAGCAATCGAAGCCTACCCCAGTGTAAATCAAGAAAAATAACTCCCAACTCATACAATCTGCTTCACCTAGGCGCTCGAAAGAAGCCTACCCCACTATTGCTCATTCTGTACCAAGTTGTGTATCATGTTGTTTTCATTCCTTGTTCCATAATGTTCCATGTTCTAGGTAACCTTGGATCAACTCTTCTCTCTTCATACCCTCAACATTAGTGCTTCTAATGTATTCTTTACAACCTTAATATTACCATTGTTTGTCAAACCTGTGGAAAAGGAAAGTATTATCAAAACTTGCATGTGGGCCTTTTCTGGGAGTAGTTCTATAACTTTCCCGAGAAAATGATCAACCTATGCCTTGGTAGTCTTTTTCAGACTGCTCCACTGGTCCTACAATGCTCATTCTTGGTCAAATAAGAATTGCAATAACGAGGTAGAGTCCATTGAGCTAGGTATTTGGTAGTGATGTTTGTGTTTCTATGCTCTCTCAAGCTACATTGGGTGCTTGCCTTGGTGTATTGCGTTTTTTATGCTTTCTCAAGCTACATTGGGTGCTTGTGGTGTATGTGTTTTTATGCTATCTTTCAAGCTACATAATGGTTATGCAACTTTGCCCGAGAAGCTTGGTGCAGAAGCATACAAATGCTGATGCTAAATCCGATTGTCTTCTAGATCGACCTCACGAGGGATTCATGAACATCCTAGGCTAATTTCTAGTAATGTCTGTTTTTCTCCAACCGTTCCATTGGCGATGCACCAGCACTAATATTTTGAATATTCAGTGTTTGCATGATCCTTCGAGATTTATGGTGGGTGGATGGGCTGAGCGGGTTGGAGGGAGGTTGATTTTGGAGTTAGCTCCATGTTAGTCATGTTGGTGCCAACTTTTCATAAAATCCAGAAGGTAGTTAGTGAGTAGGTAAACCTAACCACCATGGTTGTTATTCTGAAAGCTTATGCTGGATGATCAATGCTTTCTATTCTTCTTAGATTTTTCCTCCATTTTCATATCTATCTACGTAACAAAATGTTAAAGCACGACTCTTGAGGAGGTGCTGGATAATTCCATCCTTTTCCTACCTGGAAAGGATATTCTTATAAATATGCTCAATCAATGTTCAAGGTAGTGACATATTCCATTGAAGATACCTCCCTTTTACTCATGAGGTTCCTATGGATCATGTTCGTGGCAAGATCTTCACATAGTAAAGAAAGAAAATATGGGAAATTAAAATTTATACTCTAGCCTTCTGTTCATAATGGCCACTTTTTTACGTCCCCTTACTTCTCAACTAAGTTTTGTAATTTGGACCTTCATGGCAACCGAATGATAAGAGGAAGGCTTTTCTGTCTGTTAAGCCGCTGCTATATAATATGGAATGCTACCAATTTATTGTTCTTTGGAAATTCACTATCATTATGACTGCTATAAGTGTAAATATCACTATGGTGATGATTAAGGCAAGAACATGCAAGCGCATCTGTGTGGGTAAATAACATGTGCCCCCCTAGCGGGTGCACACGTATTAAGAACTTGTGGGCGTATGCGCCTGGGTTAAGAACGTGTCAGCGTGCCTGCCTGCCCTAACGGGTGCAAACGCTTGCCTGTGGCATAGAACACGCCTGACCGTGTGCCTTCCCAAACAAAAAGATATGATCGGTTGTTAAAACGCCCTCACATGGCTATACATCGATGTACAATCTATTTGATTGCCTTCTTCGGGTATTTCCTTATGGAGTTAAAAACGGAGTTGTACCTTATTTTTTGTTAGAAGATTCTCTGTCCAGTCAAAAATCCTAAAGGAACTCATGAGTTCTTAAAATTTTAAACTCGGCCTTGAAAAGCCGTTGGATTACATGCATCTCAACCTGTGATTTTTTTAAGGGCCTAAACAAAAAAATCAAGGACCTAAATAGAAAAATTTGTACATGTGTCATAACGTGATTGCAAGTTCTTATTGTGAGTTCCTATTTGTGTTTCTGTAGTCGAACTGCTGTCCAGTGGGGAAGCCCCCCCCCTCCCTCCCTTCTGTGTGTTGTGCAACTCAGCAGATGAGACTCACCAACACTTATTCTTATTCTTATCATATATATATATATACACTTATTCTTATCATATATATATATATATATATATATATATATATATCTATATATATATTATATATTATATATATATATATATATATATATATATATATATATATATATATATAAGTTATAAAGTATTCTGTTTATAATACTTGCTACTTTCCCACTAACCATTAGAGGAGCATCATATTTGCTTTTCTGTTTCTGTGTTTTATTGGGTTAAATCTGTTTGAGAAATATAGATAGGAAATTACCTAACTCTCGTTCCAATGGTTGCAGTTTTATGAAGAGCTTGTTTTTGGGAAAGATTCCACAAAGTGCAAGACTGTTCCCAGTAAACCTTTAAATAAAATAACTAAATTTGAGGATTCTGAGTCTTCGGGCGATGAAGATGACTCTCCTCAAAATGAGGAAGCGGAAGAGAAAGCAGATGCTGCTGAGCATCCAGGAAAAAGTGAGGACACTCCAGAAAAAGATGAGGACACACCAGAAAAAAGTGATGACATTCCAGAAAAGAGTAATGACATTCCAGAAAAAAGTGAGGACACTCCACCAAAGAAACAACGTCTAGAAGCAGATGCACTAAAATCTGATACTACCTACTCGGACAAGTCAAAAGATAAGTCCATTGATGACCTAATTGAAGATGAACTTAAAGAGATGGGCGATAGGAACAAGGTAGGTTGTCTTATTTAAGATGTGTTTCTATATCTGTGAAAGTATGATAAGTTTCCTATTTCAATTTTGAATAAGACAGTTTTTTGCATATGGTTATGATTTAGCTAGAATTGTGCTAAAGTAATGATTTATTTTTTGTGTTTCCCTTCAATCATATGGGCAGTTTTGACCACCTTATATATAATTATATATCTGTGTTGTCCTATTCTGTGGATGTTATAGCTGAGAAAACATAGGGTGGTATAAATTGGTTTCCATGCTAAGGTCATTTTCTTTTACTTCTTGTTATCTTTTTATATCTAGGTAAAGTTCCATCTCACTTTGGTGTTTATAGTTTCTTACTTGCATGCTTAAGATCGACCTCTCATGTGATCTGAGATCCTTTCTGTATATATTAGGTGAGGACCTTTAGGCTTTAAGGCCCTTTGAAGGGAGAAGAAGTCTTAGATTGTCTAACATCCCTTCTGGAAGAATTGGAAATCTTTGTAATTCCCTTATTAGCATGGACATAACGGGGAAAGTGATGAACAATCTCTAGTTACTGGCCTTTAGTAATATAACAGTTTCTAAAGAACTAGATATCGAAAGAAGAACCAGTAATGTATAAGTCGGTGCAATATGAAAGCTGGGTTCCCGGGCCATGTTACTATACTATGTTCTGATGTTTGATAATTATCTCACTTCTCATGTTGATCATTTAGCTGTACTTTGTTACTTGAAGAGGATGAACTCTATGCCCTTCAAATATAAAGTAAAGGTTTGAGAATACATTAAAAAAACCTTATCTTAACCTCTTCTATGAGATATCATCTTCAGTATTTTTCATGTTTCTGGATGAATATGAGTAACTGCTCAATGTTCTGTCCAAGTCGTTAAAATAGTTGCTCTAAATTTAGATTTATGTAGTAGACCCTTCTGCAAATATTTTAGTTTTTCCCTCATGATTAGGTTAACAAAGCTACACTATATGAAGAAGGTTTTTTTATATGCGTCATCTTTTGTTTTTAGAGTTAGGTAGCCAAAATCTTGTAATTGTGGAAGAATCCCTCAAATTCCACACAATGTGTTTATGTGAGTTAAGAATCCCTCCATCTCCATCAGCCACAAATTAATCCAACCATTGGGTTAACGGCATAAAACTAATGTTTTAGTCTTTTGATCTTCCTCTTCCCTCTCATTGTCCTTTACCATGAACTCGAGAAGAACCTGTGAACCTCTGTTGTCTACCATGTGTTTTAGAGTAACTGATGAACCCAAGAAGAATTCATTGCCCACCCATTAACCCAGTGCTAGCATGAGCCGAAGAACCCAAGAAGAAAATATAGATTACCCATGAACCCATTAATTGCCTACCATGAGCTCGATCAGAAGAAACCATGGGCACATTACCTACTATAAGCTCAATAAGCACCCTTAAACCACATCTCCTATCATGAGCTCAAAAGTAACCCATCCTTCAGGATGAGGGAGGAGGAAGACAAGGGCAGAATAGTCAAAGAAATAATTATGTTAAATTTATCGAAGTATTCCCTTGTTATATTAAATTTAACTAGGGGACTCTTAATACACATTATTTGGAATTTGGGTGGAATTCTCCACTATTACCGATATTTGGGGTACCTTATTCTGAATATGGAAGATTTAGGGGACTTCAATCAAATAACCCTTTGAAGAAATATTAGTTATCAAGTTTGAGCTACTGAAATGCACACAAGTACAGCCAATGTCATCAAGTTGATTATGTGCATTGTGCAGTACAATGATTATCCTGATGAAGATGCAACAATATCCTTAGGGAATGCGTGAAGTGGCTTACTGCAGGTCGTCATACCGCAAATAACTTCTAGTAGTCAACAAACCTATCTCCAAGGTTTTGATTCAATATAATGTCTTCTGGTAATTCAACATCATCTGGTTAGTCTGTAGATTGAGATCTACTGGGGATATGTACCTTTGATCCAACCTTTTCAATTTCTTGAAGAACATTGAAACATGGTTCGTTGATCATGAAAGATACCTTTCTTTTTTGCTAGTCAAATTCCTATTAGTTCGTAATTCCTATACGTTTCTTTCACACACTCGTATGCACTCTAGTTTTTTTTGCATCTTATTATTTTCTATCAAACTGCAATGAGCATCAACCTTGGGATAAAACTGTCAAAATATCTTTTTATTGGTGCTCCTAAACATTTGCTTTGAATTTTCGATACTTGTTATTGCATATTATATTGTTTTGTCACCATCACTACTAAAGCCTTTATACCAAAATTTTGGGGTTGGCTATTTGAATCCTATTTCTCCCATTCAACTCTTTTAAGGGCCATGCACACTGTAACATTAACAAAAACCATATCCTCAGTAACAGACTCAATCCAAGCTCATTTAGGTCTACCCCTAGTTCTAGCAGCTACTTGGATATGACTAATATCTTACCGCTCCTAACTGGTGCATCTACAGGTCTACCCTGCACATGTCCAAACTACCATATCCTTTGTTGTTGTTGTTTGTATGTTACTGCTGCACCATGAGCAAAGTCCATGGAACAATTATTAGTAACTATCATATTAATTCTTATTTGTTAATACTCTTTTATTTTGTCAGCTGCTACGGTTACTTTTCATGACCATATATGGTACTTCCAGATACGAGCTTGCCAGCTATGCTGATGGTAGTCCTTCTAAGAATTTTAGTCTCTGTCATTGTAAATTTAAAGACCTATTCAAGAACTTTATATATGAGCACATTCTTCACATGTGTTGGTTCGGCTGTACACATGAGTAACTTCTCTACTGGTGTTGATGTTGTTACATAGTTGATGCTTGGATCTAATTATAGCCACATCTTTTGCCTATATTTCTTGATTAGTCTGAATTAATTAGTTCTCAATTAAAACCCCTATATGCATAACCTAGTTTCTTTTCACTCGGCAACTTGACCATTT
Organism: Iris pallida; assembly: GCA_029216955.1. NCBI lineage: Eukaryota > Viridiplantae > Streptophyta > Magnoliopsida > Asparagales > Iridaceae > Iris > Iris pallida. The sequence goes on from JANAVB010010585.1 coordinate 17,955, forward strand.
CCCTTCATCTCAGGTGCACGACTTCATTCTCTTATGTAGCTTTTCTCTACTTAAAGATTCTTAGGCCTCCATATATCTTTTCGCTTCTCAAGTGAAAATTTTGGAAGACTGAAAGAGATCAGGGGATAAATTGCATAATGCACTCACCTTTTCTTTTCCATGGACTAACCGTGGAAGCATCCTCCGTATTCTTGGATTTATTTTTGCTTCTCTTGATTACTTTGTAGTTAAATTTTACCTCTAAATCATTATCGTCTACATGGACTAACACCTCTGTAATTTCAAAAGAGGCATTTTGTGAGTCTTGATTCGGGTTGCAATGGTTGTATCTTCATTCAAATGCATAAAGTGCTGGAGATCCTGGTCCTGCCAGCATAGTGCAGCACCTGATGAATTATGCTGCTTCCACAAGGAAGCATATGTCGAGGTTTATACATGTCCTGCTTATATACTAAATTAAAGAACTTACAATTTTCTCTTAATCTGTTTCTGAGTTCTATGCAAACATCTTTGTCCTTGTTCTGAAATGTTGTGTAGATTTATCTTGAGAGTTGTACCAGCTGAAGTAACATGCTATACATCAGAGGAAGAAATTTCAAGAGCGATAAAGCCACTTATTGAACAGCATTTCCCAATTGAAGCAACTTGCCCTCAAAAGTATGCTTGTTTCCCACTGATTTTTTTAAGAAAACCTGCTGCTCTTTTTATGTTAGGAGAAAATATCTGATGTATATTTGATTGTAGGACATTTTTTTTGTGAAACAAATATAGTTGTTCAATACCTCGACATGCAATTTGGTCTAAAGTCTTGAAATTCTTTGCTTCTTATTACATCTAAAATTGTCAAATGGTAGTTTTTATAGAGAAGAAAAGGTACCTAACTGAGCATGATTGGAATGGGGATACGCCAATTCATGTGATAGGATACAGAGCGCTATTAAACCCTATACTCCTCTTTTTAATCTTTATGCCGGAATTGGTCACTTTATTGTTGATTGATCTGTTCAAGCCATTCGATTTTCCTGGGAAATGGATAGTGAACCCTTGTCTTTTTTTAAAAACTCCAATTCATCCTCTCTATCCTCAATCCCAAGTTCACAAGCTTGGCTGTTGTTAATAATGTAGCAAGATCAAATGTTTTAGGAAGTTCGGAGTAGGGGAAAAGAAATAGGATTAATATTTTAAGACCTAATTTATTTATTTTTAAATATATTAATGCCTTTGCAAATAGGAAATATCAAATTAATGGAAACTAGAATAAAGCATAACTATAAAGTTTCTTCTCTTCCAAGATAACTCCATCTACATTGAAAGTTGAAACATATTAAGTCTCAGTTCTTACATTGACTTTAAACATACCCATCCCTTTTTGCTACTGCTCTTTCTCCTCTTTATCATGTCAGTTTAGTTCAAAAGCTAAAGTTACAATAAAGACATACCATGAGGAAAAATATATTGTAACACCAAGAGATCTCGATTTTTTACAAAGAGTTGATGTAGAAATGGGAATACACAAGCACTTGCCACTTTTTTGCCCAAACGCCCTTATTTTTGGTAATGGGGTGTAGGAGAGTAAATACAACCTGACCCAAAAATTTGGGATCAAAGGCTTTGAAGTTGTTGTGGTTGGGTAGAAGAGAAAAAATACACAAGAGTAAATATAATAAACTTTCATATGCAAACCAATCATTTGGCTTCTTTCAAATCTACAAGCTTAAAAGTAACACTTCATTTCCTAATGATCAACATATAGAAGTTTTTAGACATGTAGTTGAAGTTGTGAAAGTTTAAGTAGTTCTTTTTTTTCCTGGAAATAAAGCAACAACCGTGTTTCAGTTATGGTTACTTCTCCCCCTTTTCTTGCTTCATAAATGCTCCCCCCCCCCCCCCCCCCCCCTGCTTCTACTTGTCAAATCAAGCAAAATCTGTAGCTATTGTAAGCATCTCTCCCTCCCTGCATCTAGGGCTTTATAAGTCCCTCTCTATCTCTATGACAAAGATCTCCAAACTCTACTGGTCTCTCTTGTCGGATGGCCCCAATGTCAACCAACTTACCTTTGATTCCTATATCCAGTTCGGCTTTTGATTGAGATACCTATTCAGATATCAAGACCTGATTCTGGTTATTAAATTGAAGGATTTGTTCGATTCATGCCAATTGAATTTTCCAAGTCTACACTGGACTCGCTCTAAAGTCATACAACAACAACCAAGCTTTTGCCCAAATTGCTGGCTCGGGCTATTTGAATCATTTTCATCTATTCAGCTCTGTTAAGGACCATGTCTGCTCTAAGAAATGAACACCCCAACCCACCCCACCAACACCCCCAAAGTCATAACAATGGAAAAAAGGCTACCATGTGAAATCCTCAATTTAATTGTTAGTAGTGCGAAAAAGTATCCATGAAAACAGTTCATTTGTGGATATATTTGTTTCTCTCCTTCTCTAATTGTTTGTGAATTTTGTGACTATGCTCAATTTCAATTGTGAAATATGTTCCAATTTTCAACTATTTTGGTGGATTGAAGTACCCAAGAGCTACGATCGCTGTTGAGTGGTTAAGTGAAAATGTCAGGAAATAAGTATATATAAAGATATAACAGAAAGGAAGTGTTTTTGCATGGTTTAGTAGAGAAAATTAGGAAATAAGTTACTGCTAGAGATGATTCCTAAACGGGAGACCTGATCGTTTTTCTATAATTCTTTAATATTAATCAGATCTGAAATCAAGTCCACTTCCAAGCCAATTGTCGAAGCAGGAAAGAAAGTTAAATTCCAGGTTCTGATGCCTCTGCACTCATCTTTATTTTTGCAGCTCTGGTGAAAATCAAGTGAAAATAGACAGAAACTGAAAACACTAATTATTTCGTTTACCAGGGAGATTATTTTGGGGATTAAGTCAATTAATACATCAGAAAGTTTTTCAGAAGATGGGTAAGAAACCTAAAAATTACTTTATGCAGTATTGCGAAACAGAAGGCAATTACAATGTCTGGCAGTTCATTACGAAGAGACTAAGCGGGTGTTTGTTTTTTGCACTATATAGCACTAAGCACTTTAAAGCTCTCATATAAGTGTGGGACCCATCAACTTAGAACGTTTGTTTTTTGCACTTTAAAGTGTTCATCACTATATAGTGATGCCCTTTATAAGTGCAAAAAAAAGGCAATTGTAGCCTTCAATAAATTTAAATATTACAATATGTCCAAGCAACCCTAATCCTTCATAAGTGGAAACTTTTTGCCCAAATAATTTTCATTCTGGATTTTTGGCTGCAACGAACTATAGGTCAGTTCAACCCTAATTCTTTATCAAAATTCATTATCTTTTCTTTGAAAACTGGATTAATTTTTGCTCATAAAAGTTGGGGAATTTGAAATATTAGGGTTTTGTTTCTCAAGATTGAAGTTTTGCTCAGTGTCGTCGTGTTGATAAACATTTGATGGTGAACTTATATTTTTTCATTTATACTAGTGGATTTGTGTTCAAAATAATGTCATAGTATTTTAGGGTAAACTAGTCAATTCATACATTTATAATGCATTTTAAACTGATGAAAAAACAAATAGCAACACTTTAAAGTGCACTATATAGTTATCAAAAACAAAACATTTGCACTTTAAAGTGCTAGCACTATGTAGTGCTTAGCACTTTAAAGTGTTAGCACTATATAACAAACACCCCCTAATTTATGATCTCTACACAGTGATGAATGCCGTACAGCTGAAATTCATGGACACATTGAAGCCTTAAGTAGTATTAAATTACACGGTTAAATCAAAGTTTATGACTGCATGTCAGTTGGCTTCCGTTAAGTCTTGCTTTTCCTGGATCAAAACCAAATGGCCATCTTGTCTGCAATTTAGACCTAGATCTGGCCCATTTATTAAGTGGGGCAAGGTTCTATAATTCTATTCAGGTACATTTTGGCTCAGATTCATGTCGGCTGTGAAAGATTTGCGTGTTTTTATACGTCAACTCACTTTGGGTTAATCAGATCCGGTTGGGGCCAACATGTTAGATACACACCTGAGACATGGAGTTTGGAGGTGGAACTTGGACTCATACCCAACCCGTAGGTATTCCGGTGTGAATCACATTAAAATTGCTTGGACTCAGATTGAACTGCACCCTTGTTGAAGTTGTTTTAAGCTTATGATATGCTAAATAAGCAATTGACTATCCTGTAGTGCATAAGCATAAAGAACTCCTCATGTCCTGTTTGTTTTTTTTCCTTCTCATGATTGTCAGAACAGTGTGTGTGTGTGTGTGTTGGGGGGGGGGGGGGGATTGGGGTGGAGGATTGTGGAGGGGGGGAGATCAGATATGCCACAAATGATCAGCTTTTTGCCTCCTACTAGTTATAAGTAACTTTTATTATTCTACTTGTTAAATAGGTGACAGCTCAGAACATCTGTTCTTCTTTTGTGTCTATAATCGCAAGATCGTCTGTTTCTTCTCTGAATATCTCTATGCTACATTTGCTCTCTCAGAATGATTATATATAGTTTTTTAGTTTACGCTGCCGAAATGTACCCTCCTCTGATCCTTTGGTGTGTGCAGTTTGCAGTATTGTTTGAAGCACGTGCCAATACTGGTGTTGATAGAATGAAAATCATAAATGCAGTTGCAAAATCTGTTCCTCAGCCACATAAAGTAGATCTTAACAAACCTGACAAAACCATCATTGTTCAAGTTGCTAAGGTAGATTTATACATTGCTTTTATTCAGTTCTGAATGTTATGCATTTTCTATTTCTTTCTACACAATAAACTTCAACCACACATTTCTGCGTTTCGTCATTTGAATGAATAATCAGAAAAATCTTTCAAAGGCTACTTCACATGTTTCTTATAGAATTATCAGCCTATAATTTCAATTGCCAGCCTACTTTTTAGATTGCAAGCTGGTTTACAAACTAGAACCTCGCCAAAGTGGAAGGACCACTCACTATAGAAGCTAGATGTGTTGTACACTAACCTATAGTAAGTAAACTAGAGTAGTCTGCCCACCTTCATGGTCATTTCCCTTGTTATACTCATTCTCTAATGGTACAATGTGGTATCTTTTGGAAATCAAATATTTCCATGCAATTATTATACAAGTCATGCAATTTTTAACTTTGATATTGTTTCTTCACTATAACTGCTGACGTTCCAAGATGGAACAATAATGTGGAGCTGGTTTATGTTAAAAACTGATGCTTAGTAAGCAGCTGCAATGTATCTGCCTATATGAGAAAGTAGAAAGTTGCAATAGAACTCAGGAGTTTGTATCTCTTTTTTTGCAAAGGTGATATGTGCTCCTGGAAGTTTGGAAGAAAAGTATTAACAAATTTCTTCTGAAAGAAGGTTACAAGGATGAAACCAATTGGTCCTTGCCACGTGCTAGTTCAGGGGGGGTATATTTCTCGTATTATGATTATCATGGAGGGCGGTGAACCAAGTTGAGCTGGTGATATTGTTGGTTTGAACTGATTCCAATCTTTAGGTGCTAGTGTGTCGACAGGTTTCTGCTGAATGGCAAAATGGTGCTTTTTGGACCGTGGCTATATGGCCCCCTCCTTGATCTTAACTGTAGGGACTGGGTGACCCTAGTAATTATATTTGAAGGCTGATGTGCACCATTATAAGAACGTTTGAGCTTATATCAGCAACTAATACAGAGTTGTCCACTTACATCTCTTAGAAGCGAATAGTTATCAAGAGAAGAGATAATTATTAGTTGTGATGTCTATTTACTGATCTAATTGATCTGTCAACAGACTTTGTTGGATGGGTGTTTCATAATTTTACATTCTTGATGTATATCGCTAACTTAGTGAGATTAGAATGCAGATGAAGAATATAACTAACTGATTCTTTGATCATTTTTTACTCTTGTTTTTAGGAATTTAGGATATTTCATTTGGTGGAATTTAAAATAATCTTTCGTAGTTTGATACCTAAGTTTGCTCCTTGGTTGCATGAGCTTAAACTAATATCAAAAGGTAGGTCTAACTACCTGCCAAATGGCCACCTAGGTTCTATGACATGACCCTCTCGTGCTCCTAGTTGCCTTGGCTAGGAATTTGGCATTATGACATGAGGTTGATAGTCGGTCATAAAATTTTTGTCAAATCTTTCATGGAGCTTTGTTATGCTCATAGCCGACCCCATTTTGATGGGAGAAGGCTTAGATGATGATGATGAGTTTGATACCTAAGACCTATACATGGATGTTATAGCAGTCGTTGAAAAAAGTATGAAACCTGCCGACAAGAGAGAGGCTCAACACAATGGGATAGTTGTTGATGTGGTTTTACTTCATATTTATAGGAGAAAATACCTCCGTAGTACATAACTGATAGTGTATATACACACTTGCTCTACTAACTCTAACAAAACTAGTGTTGTTTCCTGCAAGGTGGCGAACTTGGAACTTCTGTATAAGATTGTAGTTGTATGGTGTCTTATTAGAAAAATATAGACACAATTGACTCACAATTCTACAGAAGGTGGTGAACTTGGAAGCAAGGTTTGTAGTATCGTTATCGGAATTTGTTGAAGGCCCTTCCTATGAGTATCGGTGTGTATTAGTTTTAGCAGTTTACTTGATTTCCAGAGTGAAGTTTCATTGTTCTTGGTTTGAGAAAGCAACCAGAAAAAAACTAGTGATATATATAGGCAGGGTCTTATGTATTATTTGTGGTTTTCCGTTAGTTTTGAATATAATAATATTAAACTTACTGAATTGTTCACCCACAATAAATATTGGTTTATTTTACTTGCATTTAGACAAAGTATCCCACAGTAGATAATTTTGAATGAAATAATCTTAAGATACATGAACATTCTGAATTTAGAGTTGTAACTTTGACAAATGGTAATGGTTACAATGTTTTAATAAGGAGTTCAATCAACAACAGCATATTGATCTTCGGCACGATCGAAATATCGTGTTCTGTACTATTCTCTTTTGTTTAAATTTTTTCATAACTGAATTGACCGGGAAAGGGAGTCCCAATTTCGGTATCCGCAGGATCGGGGGTCTGTACCAAATCGGACATGCCAAAACCGCTATGACCGATACGTAACAGTGTCTACTGATACCGGGAAACCGATAGTGGGAACCTCGGTTGCAAGTTCTTCTACATAAAAAAATGCAATTATAATGATCTATTATTAGGAGAATATAAAATGATTGACGCACAACATTTATTGGCTTTAAGTTTTGCAACATTTATTGTCAAATGGAGTGGGTGAAGGAAAAAGAAAAGAAAGAAAATAAGTGAGAGAATGTAGGAACAAGAAAATGAGAGGAAGAAAATTAGAGTGTTTAATTGATTTTCTAGAGCCCACTACTTGTCAATATTGTAGGGCATGCCCAGCTTTCTAGATAGGAAGGCAACAGGGCTGGATGCAATTGTTCAAATTTTCTTCATATAATGCCTATAGTTTTTTTCTTGGCTGAAATATAAAGAGGGAATATATATTCAACACCATGCTGTCAAACTATAACTTCATGGGCTGTTTGGTGATAAATTTGGGCTCTTCAAAGAATCTGAAACCAAAATCACAGAAGTAACATGAGCCATCTCACCATGCCTTGAAATTCACCCAGCACTTGCAGTAATTTATCGCCTTTGCTCTCCATATAAAATAGGCCAGCACTGGCACTAATTGCTTCCTTGTATTGAATAATTGCTCGCTTCTTGCTTTCCATATAACTAGGTTTCGTCCTATGATTGTGTAGTAACTAGATGTGGATTTGTGTGTAAATTGATCCCGACTTGCACCATTTATACTATAGAAAGTTGATATCTTTTGATGCTCTCCAAGAATTCGATAAATGACCTCAATATCTATTTTGAGGTGCATGCGTTGGTGGCTCTCTTACAAGATAGGTTGGCTGACGGATGGAGCTTTTAAATCTGCTCTTGGGCCTTGTATTTCCTTGCTCGACTGGAGTACTCCCCAGTCGTCATGCAGAACTTTCTCCAATAGAAATATCAGTGGGTTCACTTTCCAAGATTTCAATTTCTTTAACAAGATTCAGGATTTACTTACATTTTCAATTGAATAACACCTTTAAAACCTATCCACACATCAAAGCATAAGTAGAGTTGTTTTCCCATTCTTTAATTACTTCCTCTTAGGCAATATATGACATTTAATCTCCCCGACGGTCCTCATTCATTACTTTTCACCATGTTATCATTGTGCTTTATTTGAGCACTGGCAGAGAGATTCTTTTTCTCTTTTTAGATCTCTTCACCAGTGGAGATGGATATCCGCAAGCATAATGTTTACAGATATAAGGCTCAGTTAAGGAAGCCTAGTAAACTTTGTCTCAACAAGTCCTTGTGTAGGTATATTAGATTCGCAAGGACGTCATGCATGATAGCAGCCACTTCCCATTCATGCTGACATTTCTTGACGGCTTCCTATTAGATATGCATGATCATATGTCTTCTATGTTCATCTTTTATATGAATTGTACCGTCTAAGAAAGGTTGTCCTTTGAGGTGTTATGATTTGTAGAATATTAGTTTATAACTAGGACCATGGTCTGCTGATTTATAAACATTAGTGTTGTTATATCAAAAAATGGTATTCTACTTGCTAAGTATATGTTCATGTATCAATATGACGAAACCCCAAATCATGGATTGCATTCCTATATTCCTTTAGCTTGAAACTTGTGTTAAGTTTATTCACATATGTTTTATGCAGAGTAGTTCATGATATGTATGTATCATGATCATTGAACAATATTATTGGACTCGTCTTACGTTGTGTGGAATATACTAGGATGATTTTGTGCATCACCTCGTATTATGGAATATACAAGGTAGATGATGAACTTTTACATATGTAAAGTAAAATGGTCTACTGTGGCAAGCACTGTAGACAATCTTTGACTATTTATTCATTTGTAGACATCGTCAGCTATTTATTCATTTGTAGACCATTATCTTATCATACGATGCTTTATATTTTGCAGACAATTTGCATGATAGGGGTGGTTGAGAAGTACAAGGAGCTCTCAAAGTACAACCTTAGGCAGCTGACAACTCCACAACAGTAACCATGTCAAGAAGAAAAGGGTTGGGGGGGGGGGGGGGGGGGGGGGGGGGGATGGGGATGGAGAATTTTTTTTTTTTTAGAATCAAGCAAGATAAGATTCATATTTTGAAGTCTGGTATTCTCCTGAAAGGAGTGAAAGATCTTCAATATAAAAAAATGTTGTCAGGAAAATCTTCCACCTTGACCCATTAGAGATGTGTTGCTCTGAGAACATTAGTTGCGGGAAAATATTCTATTGAACTAATAATACTATATCGGTCAAGATTAAGAAGGCGTGCAAAAGATATAAGGCAGATTGCTTAATGTGTCTGGTACTTGAAAATATGATTACATTGTACATATTTGGAAATGAGTATCCCTACATGTATCGTGTCCTTGATCGTATCCGTGTCTATATGTGTTCCTGCAACATAGATTGCTTGGTCTTCTGTGGGTTCAGGTAACATCTTCATTAATCATCACCCAGCTTAAACCCTGCAATGTTGTTGCACTGCCACTTGCCACAAATGGTACTTATAGTTATTGCAAGTAATGGAGCTAGCAACATGTTCCCTGCTACAAAATCTCTGAAGAATTTAGGGAAGATCCCACATAAAGAGGTCTGGTAACATGAGATATCTTTCCAGAAGAACTCTCCGTGAGTGAGACCTTGTAGAATAAGTGACGTTGAATAGGAGGAAGAAAATGTGTGTAATTTAGGAACATAATATGAAGATTTCTAGTCTTAAACCTCAAATTCTCTTATATGACATTTAACCGTTCTTGATGTTGTCGTCTCCTGTGTGTTCTAGACAAGGGCCTGTTTGGTATGGTATAGGTCTCACTTTCTCTACATGTGCATCCAACAAAAACTACTTAAATGTCCGGCCCTGAGTTTCTGGGAGCCCTAGGCAAATTTTTAAAATGGGGCTCATATATAATATAATTTTTTTAAAATAAAAGTAAAATTTAAAAAATGTTCCAACCAAGAATCTGTAGTGTGCAAGTTTAACATACTAACCACTATACCACAATTGTTTTGTGATAAAAGAGGACCATCTTACATATTAGTTCTATTTTAGATACAAGATTATATATATATATATATATATATATATATATATATATATATATATATATATATATATATATATGGAAGCGGATCAAAAGCCCCCTTAGAAAATTTCCTAAAAACTCCCTCACTCTCAGCGTCCACTTAATGTTAATATTAATGTTAATATTAACATTAAATACTAAAATTAACATTAAATTTAACATTAAAATTAATATTAATATTAACATTAATATTAACATTAAATGGACGGCTGAGAGTGAGGGGGGTTTTTAGGAGGTTTTCTAAGGGGGGCTTTTGATCCGCTCCCTATATATATATATATATATATATATATATATTATATATATATATATATTTGAATTGATTTTTTTGGGGCCCCATATTCTATGGGGCCCTGGGCGGTCGCCCAGCCGCTCTCGTGGAAGGTGAAGGGTTTATGACAAAACTCAGTTTTATGTTCCCCTCCCTTTTGTCATTTTCACTTGCAACCTATTTGGGAAGAAACTTGTTGCAACTCGGTAAATCTTGAAGGTTTTGTTGCTCCGCATCCTTGCAATTCAGTAGATCCGGAGGGTTTTATCCAAAAAAAAAAAAACTGTGAAATTGGACACTTGCAGAAGACAAAATGGTGTCTAACCAAACACTATTGGCAATTCAAAATAAGGTACATATGTATAGCAGATGCGAGAGTGCAACTCTCGAGTTGCATTGATCCAAACATGCCATAAGTGAAACTTCCAATAAAATGGCTATCACCTGTGGTTCCCTATATAAGGTTACTGGTACATCATAACCTCAAGAAAACAAATCAAGGTGATATCCAGAATAAAACAAACCTTTGACTTCATATTAAGCCATTAAAAGTACAAACAGTTATTTCATATACAAAATTATGCAGGAAAATATGATCTGGACGTAATTAACATCTTGATCTATAATATGGTGTGAGAAAAAATGCTGTGGTATTGCCAACATTCACATCAGCAGCACAGCATGATAAAATGATGAGCTGTTGCAAAGAAAACAATGTGGTCATAGATGCTTATGAATGCAGATTATTGCAACTCCATCTCATGTCTCTTCCCTTCCCTGCCTGTGAGCGATATGAGCTCTGATGAGGGCTTCAATGTTACCATCTAGTACAGAGTTCAAGTCAGGCAGTTGGAGCCCGGTCGTTACATCTTGTACCATCCTTCGTGGGCGAAGCATGTACCTCCTGACTTCGTCATTCCAGTCAGATTCGGCGCACTTGTTCTTGATTGTGTTTACTTGTGACACCCCCTGCTCCTTTGCAAGCAGCACAAGTTTCGCTTTGAGACGGTTGAGAGCTTTCATCTTGTTTGCGAAATGACTCCTTTCACCTGCACCGATAAATCGTATAATGGGGAGTCCCAAGGTTCTAAACGGCGGTAGGCGGATGCGCGGCGGAGAGGGCCCGCCTACCACCTAGACACCGTCTAGACGCTTGATATATTTTGGACATTTTTTACTATTCTACCATTTTTTTTTTTTTTTGCATAATATGTATATTTTAAGGATATTTTATGCATAACTAAGTTGTAAAACAAATATTTATGAAGTTTCAGACTTTCAATCTTGTAAAAGTGAACCATAGGTCCATGATGCTTGCAAAACTGTTTTGCCAAAACATCTAGTTAGGTATTGCTCCGCCTAGGCGCCCGCCTACGCCGCCTCGCAAAAGCGGTGCCGAGAGCGGCCGCCTAGCGCCTAGGCAGCCACCTCGACTGCCTAGCGCCTAGGCGGCAGGCGGCCACCTTGACCTCCATCTAGAACACGGGTTCTCATGTCACTTTGATAAATGAAAAGGAAAAAAGTAGGTCGGCACAGAAACTATGAAACTAGTGAAAAGTCCTAGTTTATATTTGTGTGTTGTTTGATTGCTGGAAACTAGGTTTAGAAATTTAGCAGTCTAAAAAAAGGTGTAGAAATGTTAGAGATAGTGTGTGTTAGGGTATGTGGTTAGTTGTTTACTCCCACATTGCTTAGAAATCAAAATGTGATGCTCGTCCTCTCCTATATGTCATTGTGTACTAAATGCTATCTGACATTCTATTATTATTAGTGTAGTCTAAAAAAAAAAGGGAACTAAGGGCTTATGTAGTGTCCATCCTGAATGGTGGAAACTCATGCAACTAGAGGGTTTAATATTTATTATTTTTATTTTATTTTAGAAAGTGATGGAAAATATGGTCAATATGTATACAATTCTAATTGTGACATGTTATTATATTGTTCTACTTTTCTTATTCTAGATTCCACCTAACAAAGAACTACTTTTTGGCTTGGAGATTTGCTCTCTCTAATTTCTACAAACTCAAAAGAAAATAAGTTTGTAACTTTCAAATTAATATTAACAGTAAAATTAATATTAACAATATATTAATATTAATATAACATTAAAATTAAAATTAATATTAACATTGAAATTAAAATTAAAATTAAATTAAAATTAATATTAATATAATATTAACATTAATGTTAAAGATAACAAAAAACTAACAAAATCAATAATATTAATATCATTAAAAAATATTAACATTAACATTAATATTAACAGTAAAATTAATATTAATAATAATATTAATATTAACATTAAAATTAATATTAAATTAATATTAACATTAATACTAAGATTAACATTAACATTGATATTAAAATTAACATTAATATTAACATTGATATTAATATTAACATTAATACTAAGATTAACATTGACATTAATATTAATATCAAAATTAATATTAATATTAAGCTAACTTATGAATTGTCCGGTTATGATGTGGAAAATATAGGATTAATTGATTATTCCAAGTGTCAATTGTTTATTGGACCGGGCTCACCACTCAGTATGTCCAGTGGTGAGCCAGGAGCACCTAATAATTTCTCGTTGAATAGGAGGAAGAAAATGTGTGTAATTTAGGAACATAATATGAAGATTTCTAGTCTTAAACCTCAAATTCTCTTATATGACATTTAACTGTTCTTGATGTTGTCGTCTCCTGTGTGTTTAGACAAGGGCCTGTTTGGTATGGTATAGGTAGGTCTCACTTTCTCTACATGTGCATCCAACAAAAACTACTTAAATGTCCGGCCCTGAGTTTCTAGGAACCCTAGGCAAATTTTTAAAATGGGGCCCATATATAATAAATTTTTTAAAATAAAGTAAAATTTAAAAAATGTTTCAACCAAGAATCTCTAGTGTGCAAGTTTAACATACTAACCACTATACCACAATTGTTTTGTGATAAAAGAGGACCATGTTACATATTAGTTCTATTTTAGAATACAAGATTATATATATATATATATATTATATATATATTATATATATATATATATATTTGAATTAATTTTTTTGGGCTCCCATATTCTATGGGGCCCTGGGCGGTCGTCCAGGCCGCTCTCGTGGAAAGTGAAGGGTTTATGACAAAACTCAGTTTTATGTTCCCCTCCCTTTTGTCATTTTCACTTGCAACCTATTTGGGAAGAAACTTGTTACAACTCGGTAAATCTTGAAGGTTTTGTTGCTCCGCATCCTTGCAATTCAGTAGATCCGGAGGGTTTTATCCAAAAAAAAAAAAAAAAAAAAAAAAAAAAACTGTGAAATTGGACACTTGCGGAAGACAAAATGGTGTCTAACCAAACACTATTGGCAATTCAAAATAAGGTACATATGTATAGCAGATGCGAGAGTGCAACTCTCGAGTTGCATTGATCCAAACATGCCATAAGTGAAACTTCCAATAAAATGGCTATCACCTGTGGTTCCCTATATAAGGTTACTGGTACATCATAACCTCAAGAAAACAAATCAAAGTGTATATATCCAGAATAAAACAAACCTTTGACTTCATATTAAGCCATTAAAAGTACAAACAGTTATTTCATATACAAAATTATGCAGGAAAATATGATCTGGACGTAATTAACATCTTGATCTATATATATGGTGTGAGAAAAAATGCTGTGGTATTGCCAACATTCACATCAGCAGCACAGCATGATAAAATGATGAGCTGTTGCAAAGAAAACAATGTGTCATAGATGCTTATGAACGCAGATTATTGCAACTCCATCTCATGTCTCTTCCCTTCCCTGCCTGTGAGCGATATGAGCTCTGATGAGGGCTTCAATGTTACCATCTAGTACAGAGTTCAAGTCAGGCAGTTGGAGCCCGGTCGTTACATCTTGTACCATCCTTCGTGGGCGAAGCATGTACCTCCTGACTTCGTCATTCCAGTCAGATTCGGCGCACTTGTTCTTGATTGTGTTTACTTGTGACACCCCCTGCTCCTTTGCAAGCAGCACAAGTTTCGCTTTGAGACGGTTGAGAGCTTTCATCTTGTTTGCGAAATGACTCCTTTCACCTGCACCGATAAATCGTATAATGGGGAGTCCCAAGGTTCTAAACGGCGGTAGGCGGGTGCGCGGCGGAGAGGGCCCGCCTACCACCTAGACACCGTCTAGACGCTTGATATATTTTGGACATTTTTTACTATTCTACCATTTTTTTTTTTTTTCATAATATGTATATTTTAAGGATATTTTATGCATAACTAAGTTGTAAAACAAATATTTATGAAGTTTCAGACTTTCAATCTTGTAAAAGTGAACCATAGGTCCATGATGCTTGCAAAACTGTTTTGCCAAAACATCTAGTTAGGTATTGCTCCGCCTAGGCGCCCGCCTACGCCGCCTCGCAAAAGCGGTGCCGAGAGCGGCCGCCTAGCGCCTAGGCAGCCACCTCGACTGCCTAGCGCCTAGGCGGCAGGCGGCCACCTTGACCTCCATCTCGAACACGGGTTCTCATGTCACTTTGATAAATGAAAAGGAAAAAAGTTGGTCTGCACAGAAACTATGAAACTAGTGAAAAGTCCTAGTTTATATTTGTTTATATTTGATGTGTTGTTTGATTGCTGGAAACTAGGTTTAGAAATTTAGCAGTCTAAAAAAGGTGTAGAAATGTTAGAGATAGTGTGTGTTAGGGTATGTGGTTAGTTGTTTACTCCCACATTGCTTAGAAATCAAAATGTGATGCTCGTCCTCTCCTATATGTCATATGTACTAAATGCTATCTGACATTCTATTATTATTAGTGTAGTCTAAAAAAAAAGGGAACTAAGGGCTTATGTAGTGTCCATCCTGAATGGTGGAAACTCATGCAACTAGAGGGTTTAATATTTATTATTTTTATTTTATTTAGAAAGTGATGGAAAATATGGTCAATATGTATACAATTCTAATTGTGACATGTTATTATATTGTTCTACTTTTCTTATTCTAGATTCCACCTAACAAAGAACTACTTTTTGGCTTGGAGATTTGCTCTCTCTAATTTCTACAAACTCAAAAGAAAATAAGTTTGTAACTTTCAAATTAATAATTTCCAACTGCCAAATAGGGAAGTGAAATGTTTTTCCTCCTTTAACAAAATAGAAGTTGAAAAATGAAAATTGAAGGATAAAGTTTAAGCAATAAGTTTCTTCCATGCAAATAAAAGATTTCCACTTGAAAGTTGTGAAAAATGAAAATTGGAGAATCCTTTATTTTCCTTCTCTGTTGTTTTATTTTCTTACATTCTTTCTCAATGTAGACATGAACCTACAATAACTTCTATGTATTGTCCGAGCTCTCTAGCCTAGTGGTATTAGCGCGGACACCCGGAGGGGCCGGCAAGGTTCTCAAAAAAAAAAAAAAAAAAAAAAAAAAAAAAAAAAATCTATTGAGTAATGGCATTTTGGCTATCACATGAGCCAATGTATTACCACTAGAACTCAACTATATATTAACTTGCCTTTTTCCATTTTAAATTGTTATAGAATAAATAAGATGCAGTAATGAAGCCCATAAAGAAATAAACATATATAGCTGCTGCTAAAATGAGTATGAATTCGAAACGGTTGGTACCTGAGCATTGAACCGTGACACCACTTGGTATATGATGAATACTGACGACAGGTTTTGTTCTGCAACCAGACTCGTTGTTAGTGGGAGATGATTGCAAAGAGATCTCCATGTTTTCATCATCAATGTGAAGTTCAACAGGTTCAAGGAATAGAGGGATCACATCTACACCTGATGAGCAAGTCTGTAAAGCTTTTATTTCAGAGAATGTGCTGTAATTTTAAAACGAAATGAATCTGAAGTTCAGATCAGGTACTGATATGCATGAATTAGCAGAACAGTGTATATTTTGGTTTATTTAAAGGAAGAACGTCGAGATTGCATCAATAGATATACATTGATAAAAGTTTAATCGAGATGGTATACCTCTGTGCAAAGGATATGCAGATGAAATTCTGAGAGAAATAGGCAAGAAAACAAGAAGTAAAAGTAGAATAATTCTAGAAAGGGTGCAATCTTAACAGAATCTTCTGGTTTGAATGCCATAAAAGAGGGTTACTTTTGGGTTTTAATAACATCCAACCTCGCTTCCACGGTTCCACCATCTTGTGAAAAATGTTTGGTTAGACATGTTACTCTAGTGTGTCTAGTTGTGGATAAATATGGATAAATTTATTTACTTCACTACTGGAAGTGTTTAAAGAACACAACTACAGAAGTACCAATAGCACATATGAAGGAAAGTGTCCAAACAACAGAAATGCATAGAGCTAGCTATGACTGTCGGACAATTTTTCGTAGGTTGGATGATAGGAATGATGTGTAACAGAACACTTCAGCATGATTCAGTATTATGTTTGTGGTATCTGGAAAATGCTCAGTGATACAAATATGTTAGATTCATTACTTCGGCATGCAGACCACGAACTTGCATGCCTAAATATGCAATCATTCTACACATATATCTAATGAATCATCCATGATCTTGACAAATCTTCTATAAAAATAATTAAAATACCTGTAGCAGCAGCAAGGTGGGTTCTATGCTATACAACACTAAGAGTGAGTTAACAGGTCTTCTATGAAACATATACAGTATCCAAAAGTACTTGTGCTACCAACAAATAGAAAATATGGTCAAAAAGCGAGAGAATTTTCCATTAAATGATGTTTTATGGAAAGGGGTAAAATCTTCTATCAAGTTGATTTACATAATTTCAATTTTTTTTTTTTAAATTATCTTAAATAAGAAAATTATCAAATTGCCAACAAACTATTTCTTGAACTACCAAGTTAGAAGAAAGTAATGCAATACATATTAGAGACGCTAAAGTGATCAAAGTAAAGCAACATCTAAAAAAATACGCAATCTCAACCGCACGTCATTTGAAATGAATGGTTCTTATTTGATAGAGTAATCTGTATTAATTAGCATGCATGTGAAATTGAATATATCACTGATTAATACAACCTACTATTATTTAGTGTCATTTTTGACATCCCTGCATGTAAATTTGGTATGCATTTAAATCTGACCCATTCATTTCAAATGACGTGCGACTGAGATCGCGTATATTTAATTGTAAGTTATATATATTATATATATATATTATATATATATATATATATATATGAGAAAGAAAACCTTTTACATTCCTTCTTTTTTCTCTTCGAAGAAACCTTGGATTCTTTCTCTTCTCTACCCTAGTTTAATTCTTAAGCATTAAATCGTCAAAATATTCTATGAATCAAAGAACAAAAACTGAAGCCAAAGCAATTTTGTAATCATTCAACTTGTTCTTCAATTAATCATTTAGAGCTAATTATTTCATTGCTATTATAGATAAATGACTATTTCTTCATTGAAAATTAGGTTTGAACAATCGCAAAAATACGATACTATTTTTTGGATTTTTGTTTGATTCAAAAAGTTAACTTCATTAGATGATAATAAATTAAATGAATATTTGTTAATCTTGAAATTGTTTTAAAACAGGATAATTTTTAGATGTTGATGGGAATGATTTGTGTGGAGATTTTACCAAAATAAACCATGGAAGTCATTGAAATTCTTGAGTTTATAAAAAGAATGGACTGTTTTCAAATGTATTTAGTGCTTATAGAATAATATTGACTATTCCTGTGACACTCGCGTATGCATAAAAATGTTTTTCAGATTAAAATTATTAAATCTTACTTGCGAACGACTATGTCAAAACGGTTAAATGGATTAAGAATTTTACATATAAAAACATAAATGTTAGATAAACTAGAATTCAAAAGTTTAATTAGTGATTTTGCTTCTAAAATGCTAGAACTAACTTTCAATCATAATTGTTCTTACTAGCTTTCATTCTATATTTTCAGGTGGCAATTGCTTAAGGTGTTGATCGAAGAAATTTTGAAGTGGGTTATATGTAACATGTGTCTATTTAAACAATGTATTCACCATTTTTCAATTTTCGTGCATTAGAATTTTGTAAATTCAAATGTTTTGGTACATTTATCAATGAAAGATATATTGTCATTACTTAAATATTGTTTTGATTTCTTATTACAAAAATATTTGTAGCATTTTTAAAAATAAATATTGTTTATATATTTTTCTGCTTTTAAAATATAGATAGATAATGAAGAAAAAATAAACATGATTATTATGAAGGGGGCAGAGGTCCCCATTTTGAAGTTTTTCCTTGGGGCCCAAAAATATCAAGCACGACCATCTATGGTCCAAAAACTCAATTTTGAGTATTGGTTTCAGAACCGACAATGAGCCATGTTTCCGTTGTTCTAGAATCATTTAATTGCTCGTGTTGAATCAATTGGGAGTGATAGCGATTCGGATGAGAGGTTCTCGCAATGGAAACTCTTCACCAAGGATAGAGGGGAAGGTAGCTTCTAACTCTTGATCTTCTGCATTGAAAGAACTCTCAGCTAATTCAATTTTTTCAGTCGAGCAAGGTATTATCTTTTTTAACATAGCTCTTGGGAAGAATCAAGGGCAGATTTTATCACATCTAAGATTCTCCCTAGGGAAAAGCTATGATTGTAGCATTAACTACCAGGAAATTTTAATAATACACTAACAAGAATTAAATAAAAAATTGGATGCATTTTTTTTTTGAATTTATTAGAGTTACCGAGACAACGTCTCAATAGACCTAAATGCTGATAACCAAACTCATTGTCTAGAGACACTAAGTAAGACTTAGTACTGTCTTAGAAGGCCCTAAAACTCATTTTAGAATTTTATAGAATTTTTGTAATTTTTTTCATAATTATTCCCGAAGGAAAACAGATTACTGACAAGTCTGTATTAGACTAGCAGACTAGCCATGGCCTAGAAATGGTTCCTAACACTTTGTAATGGCCTAGACTAGTCCTAAATATCTTTCTAGAAATTTAGAAAATTATTGGTAATGTTTAGATAATTAAAATTATTTAAAATCCTAAGAAACCATCTTCCTAGCAGCTTCTAGAATTTATTGTAGGAAAACTTGACTATAGAATAGCCGCAAACTTGCAAATATTATTGTAATAGCCTAAATATATTTCTAGAATTATTTGGAAAATTTCCAATTTATTTGGTAATTTTAGAGACCCTAAAACTAATTTCTGAAATAAATAGTTAAGTTGAATTTATGCTAATTAAAAACCATATTTCTAATTAAACTAATAATTTTTCTAATTTTAGCTAGAGGGTCGGGCTAGACCCGCTAGTACCAACCCACTACCCGCGCCATTACTTAAACCCATTAGATCAGGGCTGCTCGAACCGTTATCTAATCATGGCCGTCAATTTTCATTTAATCCGAACCCAAACCCGAGCCTAAGCCGCTTTGACCCGGCCCGCTATCTAACCAACTCGGTCCTTAGTCGTTCATCCCCGGCCGTTGGATCCTGAGAGGGACTGGATCCTGGCTACATGATCCAATGCTGAGCTGCGTAAGCCGCTGCCTTGAGTTAGCATAGCCAGACGCGGATTACGTTTTAGGACCCGAACCCATTAGGACTTTCTACTACTTTTATATAGCAGTACAATAACTATTTATCCCTTTAAATCTGATTCAACAGGGCAGCCGCCCTCCGTATCCTCGCGTATCGGAACCCTATCGACTTTCAAATTCTTCCAAACTTCCACCATCGCCTTTGTAACTCTTCCTCTATCACCTAGGCCTACTCCTGACCTTTCTCTAAATCCGTGCACCCAATTATTTTGCAGACACCACAGCGTAGTTTGGACATAGTACTCGTACCCAATTATTTGGGAGCTGGTCGTGACGATGAGAGAAAAGTATCAACATGCCCATAATTTTGCAGTAAATCCTACATTTAATTCTCCAATTGACATTACAAGATATGCTTAGATGATCATGGGGATTCATAAGTTCACCAGAAGACTAATGGATGACTATCAAAGAACATGACCAATATGAGCATAACTAAGTCCTGAATCTCTCCCTTAAAGTGATTATCTTGTCCATTCCCCATATCGTCCCCAATATGCGATACTAGCCTCAGTGTGTTCCTAGTTATCAAACAAATTTTAATTAACTTCAGCACTTTGTAAGCCTAATCCTGTGGTAGATGGCTTATAATACATATCAATAGAAAATTATGAAACTAATTATATTCAGCAAATCTGCACTTGTACGGTAATCCCTTTAGTGTGAGAAAAACTATGATAAGGGCCATTTGTTCTACAATATCTGCATCTTAGTGCTCCACTGGACATTACAAGATTCTGCTTAGCTGACATTAGTTCACTCACATGAGAAGACTAAGGAAAGGCTAGAAAAGAAGACTAGTAGATACAGTTTGACCTTTAGAACACGGTGTGCATAATAATAACTTCGCTAGTGCTATCATTAAAACTAGAGATTTCACTACCCCCACCCCACCCACATCATTCGTGGTTGCATGTATGTGATTGCTTATCTTAGTGACCCATGATGTTAATTGAAACATCATTGTCACACATATTCAGTCCAAATAACTGCAAGGGGATTTCAAAGCGGTCATGCCAACCTGGTAGTGAATGTCAGTTAGGTGTGGGCTAGCGAGCATGGACACAAGAAGGAAACTCCAACATATTCTACTTGGCACACCAAAATTGGTGGTGTATGTCTCACATCTCATGCGGTATTTGTATCCATGCAACAAAAGAGAATATGAAGGGGGAGAGGATCTTGCAAATGTGTTTTAATAGCATGGGAAATGATTATAGACTAAAAGTAAAATGGATCAATTACCTCACGAACAATAGATCCATCAAGAGAACTGCGAATCATTTTATGTGTTCCTTTTTCACCAGAAAGGAGGCCATAAACAAATTCCTTTTCGAATTCAATAGTTGCTGACATGATTCCACCTCCCTTAGATGGATACTTCTCGCTGACCCTTGCCTCAAAATTATGCTTCTGAGACCACTTGATGTACATGTTCAAAAGCTTTTCTGTCCATACCTGGAATTAGTGTCAAGTAAACAGTGATCAAAAAAGTAGAAACCATAACTGCAGTATATACAGAAAACTAGTAACTATCAGTATCCACAAAAAAATATCCAGTGTTCCAATAACCTGAACTTTGACGGGGAAAAACTCCAAAAGCTTTTTAAGAAAGGCAAAACTTTCAGGTGGTACCCATGAAGATATGTAGACCAAACACCTCTAATTGAGACGCTTAAAGGGACAAATGTGTAAAATTCAAAATATTGAAGGAGAGATAATGGCATAAAGTTCAGATGTTAGAACCTCAAGCACAAATACATGATGGATGAAAGTTGAAGTCCATCTACACTTTTATTATGGCTAGGTTATAGTTTATACTATATTTGGATAAAATAACAGCACCAATATATGATGATAGCTCTTATTCTTCAGATGGTCTACCATAGATAACTTGAGCAGAGGCAGCTATAGGTGAGCAAGTAGACCAAAATTTGATAAGAGTAAAAATAAAAATCCGAATAACGTATTATATCGTGTTTGTACATGAAACTTTGGTATAAATGATTCTATACTTACCAGTTGTTAAAGAACAATTGGTGAACGAATAAGTCATAAGGAATAAGCAGACAAGGAAATAATCAACAGCAAGTTACCAAGACTAGATACATACTCTAGTCAGAAAAGAATCCCGATTTCAATTATCAATACTCGATAAGAATAAATGTATGCTCAAGCTAGTAGGATATTTGAATTTCAGTATAGTTGTAGAGAATAATGGCTCTATATTTTATTGATTGGCTACTCCACTACTTATAGGGAGTCTAGCTCCTCTTCATATTACATTTTCCAATGTGGGACTAAATCCCTTATTAGTTCTCAACACTCCCCCTCAAGATGGACGATAGATATTAATCATTCCCATCTTGTTACATAGCTTAGACAGACTTAATGAACTAAGACCCTTAGTCAGACAGTCTGCCAATTGTTCTTCTGAGCGAACATGATCAATCTTCAGTATCCCTTGTTCCAGCTTCTCTTTGATGAAGAATCGATCGATCTCAATGTGCTTCGTTCTGTCGTGCTGCACTGGATTGTTAGCTATACTTATTGCAGCTTGACTATCGCTCAGAAGACGTAACGGTGCTCCCTTGTCCAGCTTCAACTCTGTCAGCAACGCTTTCACCCACAGCAACTCCGACACTCCTAAAGTCATTGCTCTGTATTCTGCTTCAGCTGTAGACCGTGCTACCACAGACTGTTTCTTGCTTCTCCATGAGACCAAGTTTCCTCCTACAAAGACACAATATCCCGTGGTAGACCTTCTATCGTCTATGCAGCTTGCCCAGTCTGCATCGCAGTATCCCTCAACTTCTATACATCCATTCTTCTTGAACCATAGCCCTTTCCCCGGCGTCCCTTTCAGATATCTCAAGATCTGAAACACTGCATCCATATGACCCGTTCTTGGATCATGCATGTAGCGACTTACTACACTCACCACAAATGAGATATCAGGGCGAGTGTGCCCCAGATAAATCAATCTCCCTACAAGTCGTTGATATCTTTCACGATCAACTGGCTCTCCTGCTTCTGCTCCCAACTTGCACTTCTGGTCAATTGGGGTGACTGCTGCTTTGCATCCCAGCATCCCTGTCTCCTTCAGCAGATCTAGTGTGTATTTTCTCTGTGAGAGAACAATTTCTTGTTAGCCTTCACACACCTCGATACCTAGAAAGTACCTCATCGCTCCTAGATCCTTCACTTCAAACTCCTTTGCGAGTTTTGACTTCAGCTTAGCGATCTCGGCTTCATCATTACCTGTGATTACTATATCATCCACGTATACAGTAAGTATAGTGATATGGCCTCTTGCATGCTGAAGAAAGACCGTATGATCTGCATTTGCTTGATAGTATCCCATGCCTGTAACAACCTTTCTGAATCTGTCAAACCAGGCTCGAGGAGATTGCTTGAGCCCATATAGCGACTTCTTTAGTTTGCACACTTTTCCATGCGACGTCCCTCCGTCTGATTCTGTAGCATAGCACCCTGGGGAAGTTCCATGTACACTTCTTCTTGTAGGTCCCCATGGAGAAAGGCATTCTTCACATCTAATTGGTATAGCTTCCACCCATAGTTTGCTGCAATGGAGACCAGAGTTCTTACGGTGCTCATTTTCGCTACTGGAGCAAACGTCTCATCATAGTCAATGCCATATGATTGTGTGTATCCCTTTGCAACCAACGTCGTCTTGTATCGTTCCACTTTCCTTCTGACGTCTCCTTTACTGTGTACACCCATTTGCATCCCACAGTTTTCTTTCCTTTGGGTAATGGAACCAGCTCCCACGTCTTATTTTTTCAGTGCCCCAAGTTCTTCCATCATTGCAGTTTTCCACCTTGGATCTTTCTTTGCTTCCTGCCAACTTTTGGACAACAAAGTAGAGTCTAATGATGCAAGGAAGGCTCGATAATTCGAAGAAATGTTAGAATAAGACAAGTAGTTGGCAATATCATGTTCATAATCATCAAAACGACTAGGAGCCTTATCCGCATTGATGCGAGAAGATCTCCTTAAGGGAGCAATAGGTGGTGGAGAGATCATACCATCAGAGTCAGAGAGATCCGTATCAGAATCAGATTGATTATGTGCGGGGGCAACATCTTCAAGAGTTGGAGCAGGAGTAAACGAGGGACTTGGTATAGAAGGCACGGGGCACGGTACAGGCACAGTACTGGACTTTTGCTGTCTCCTTCTGTAGATTTGGAGCTCCTTTTCCATTGTCTGCTGCTCCCCCTGTTCCTTTTCCATTGTCTGTTGCTCCCCATGTTTAACATATGTATCTTCTTCATCTTCTGTATCGGAGTCACTGATTTCTCCCCTTTCGTTCAGTTTTCTACGACCGGACATGGGACCGATCCGACTACCACAGATGGGCTTAATTTCTCCCCCTCACATCTAACACCCTCTATGTTAGGTGTGTCACCAAACGCCGAACCGTCATCCGAACCATAATATGGTTCCAGTTCTCGGAATGTAACGTCCATGCTTACAAACATCTTCCGTTCAACTGGGCTCCAACATGCGTATCCCTTCTGAGTTGCCGTGTACCCGACAAAGACACATTTAACCGCTCTAGGATCCAGTTTGCCAACTCCTGGCCTATTATCTTGGACAAAACATAAACACCCAAATACTTTCGGTGGAACAGTGTACGTGGTTACACCAGTAAACATCTCCAGCGGTGTCTTCCAGTCCAATACCTGAGATGTCATTCTGTTGATGAGATAAGATGCCGTTAACACCGCCTGCCCCCATAAGTGTTTCGGAACATTCATAGCCAGCATCATTGTCCGTGCGACCTCCAACAGGTGTCTGTTCTTCCGTTCGGCCACACCATTTTGTGCCGGTGTATAGGCACAGGAAGTTTGGTGTAGTATGCCATGAGTGGATAAATACTCAGCAACCTTCCTATTTGTATACTCCGTCCCATTGTCAGACTGTAAGCACTTAATTTTAGTGCCATATTGAGTTTCTACCCGGTGATGAAAGTCTCGAAACGCCTCAAAGACGTCACTTTTATTCTTCATAAGGTACACCCATGTCACGCGAGTATAACAATCAATAAAAATGACGAACCATTGAAAACCGTTAATACCGGTTGTAGGACAAGGGCCCCATACGTCTGAATGTATCATATCAAAAGCAGCCGAACTTCTACTACCTAAACTCACATACGTGCTTCTGGTATGTTTACCCAACTCACAAGCATGACAAAATAACTTCTCTTTATTAGCCCTTTGGTATAAGGACGGATACATTCGACTAATAATTTTAAAAGAAGAATGACCAACACGCTGGTGGTGGAGTAGCAATTCATCTTCTACACTGCGCCGTGAATCGTCCAGTGGTGTGTCTGCTACCAGAGATGCCAAAGCTTTGTCCAGTCCAGTCCTGTCCAAGTACCACAGCCCCTTATGCCATGTGCCAGTCCCTAGTCGTCGTCCTGTCCCCTTCTCCTGAAAAATCACCGTAGGAATGTCAAAGGAAACAGTACAGTTAAGATCAAGGATAATGGCACTAATAGAAAGAAGATTGACAGGAAAAGACGAAACATATAAGACATTGGTGAGAGTGAGAGAAGGGGTGCATGCGACAGTGCCTTTACCCATGACAGGCTGGAGTTACCATCAGCAGTCTGAATGCTCTCCGGCGTCGGTAGGTGAGTATAGTCCTGGAACTCACCGCAGGATCCCGTGACATGGCGAGATGTCCCAGAGTCCATAATCCAACCTGGTTGGTGGACAGCTGCTGCAAGGGCACGCGCAGGTATACCTGTGCCGGTTTGGGCAAAGCAATGATGTGGTCCCCCGAGGTAGATGACGC
Source organism: Iris pallida (assembly GCA_029216955.1). Classification (NCBI taxonomy): domain Eukaryota; kingdom Viridiplantae; phylum Streptophyta; class Magnoliopsida; order Asparagales; family Iridaceae; genus Iris; species Iris pallida. Next base: position 43,779 of record JANAVB010010585.1, read on the forward strand.
CCCATTACTGTCGTCCGAACCCAGCTTCGTGCCGCGTAACTTCGCGAGGAACTCCTTCTCAAGAGGGGTTAACTCAGCCAGGTGATTTTCGTCCCCTTCCTCCGCCAGATTAGCTTTGTGTCCTCCAGAATAATTTCTCCTTCTACCAGCATAACCGCCTCTACCACCACGACGTCCTCCGCGGCCCCGTCCACGATCACTCGACTGACTGTGCAGGGGTTTTGGACAAATCTGATGTAATGTCCTGGGTCACCACAGTTGTGGCAAACACCAGCCACAGAGGGAGGCTGATTGAAGGCGGCAAGGGCAGACTTGTCAACAGTGGCTTGCTCCCCCTGGAAAGAGCCTTGTTAGGCATCAACTTCAAGCGAGCCTCTTCTTGTGCCATGGCAGCTATGGCTTCTTCTAAATGGGAAGCATGGGTTGTGCCAGAAGTACATTCCTTCTATTCTCAAACACAGGGTTAAGACCCTTCAAGAACTTCATCATCCGTTGATGCGAAATATAATCCAAGAACTTTTGGAAATGTTTCGCAAATGCGGGTTCGACTTGGGCATCTTCCATCCCAAGAGGATCATAGTGATCCAGATCAGACCAGAACTTCTTCAACAGTGCTGCATACTCAGAGATGGTGCGGTCGTCCTGGGCCACCCTATCAAGTTCATCCTGCAGTAGGAAGATCCGCATAGGATTGCCCGAGCCTGAGTACATATCCTTCAAAGTCTGCCATATATCAGCAGCAGCCTCCATCGCCTCTACATTGTCCGACACCTGGTCGGTCAAGGAGGCTGTCAACCATCCAGCCACAACATTGTTGACAATTTTCCAAACAGCAAACTCCTTTGAGGAGGGATCATCTGGCGCCTTGGTTTGGCCATTGACGTAGCCAACCAAGCCACGTCCCTTCAGCGTCCGCATGGCCTGTCGTGACCATTTCAAGTAATTGGACGTGTCTTCCAACTTCGTCTCCAGCTTGTCCAGCTTCCCCATTTTGTAGGGTGACGGATCCACATCAGTATGGATCACACGTGGGGTCGCCTCGGTTAATCTCTTTGATAAAATATCATCAACCAAGGCCTTCATCTCATCTGCTGTCAGTTTACCACTGATCGAATCCATGGCGTCTTCAACGGTGATTCGTCGTCGTCGTCGTCTTCGTCGCTTCGTCGTCGTCGTCGTCGTCGTCGTCGTTATGTAAAGTCTTCAACAGAGACTGTACGAATGCGCTGTTAACATGGCCAACACCGGCGCGCGCACGGAAAACCTAATTTGCAGATCGAGAACGGAAAACAAATAAAGCATTTGTAATTCCGGAGGACGTAATCTAGGAACAGAAGGTGCAAATAAAGCATTTGACATCCATCCGTCGTCGAATAACTGTCCACATAATCTCTCTCGCAAAGTAGGGTTTTTTTTATTGTTATGGAAAAAAAAGGGGGGGTTACAGCAGCAGGTGGGTCGGAAGAGAGGGGGGCGTCGGGCGGGGCGGGGGGGGGGGTCGGCAGGGGGTGGTCGTTAGGGTGAAGGGGAGGCAGAGCAGGTGTGGGGGGTCGGCAGGGGGTGGGGATCGGCAGGGGGACGTCGGGCGGGGGAGGGGGGGTCGACGGGGGGGTGGTCGGCAGGGGGGTTAGGGTTAGGGGCGGCAGGGGGGTGGTCGACCAGGGGGGGGTCGGCAAGGGGGGTTAGGGTTAGGGTTAGGGTCGGCAACAAGGTTGAGGGGGGGGTCGGCAGGGGGGGTGAGAGAAAAAAAATTGTGGTTATGGCTGATACCATGTAGAGAATAATGGTTCTATATTTTATTGATTGGCTACTCCACTACTTATAGGGAGTCTAGCTCCTCTTCATATTACATTTTCCAATGTGGGACTAAATCCCTTATTAGTTCTCAACAATAGTAATCTACATAGAGATAGTATTGTTGAACTTAATGATGTAGTTTGGCATGGAGCAGTCCTTCATACATCAATTTGGTGAAATTAGAGAAATTATGTTAAAAGAATCTTACAGAAAGAAAAAAATTCAGATAATGTTCTGTCTCCAAATGTATATCACACCCCTCGATGAAAGAAAAATGGTCCAATTTCTCTTGGTGAAACACAAGCATCATTGCTCTAAAGTTGTGAAATCTATTAAAAATTTCATGTTTGGTGGGACATCCAGCTGTATAATATGCAAAAGTCCGCACAATCGAAACAGCGCAAAACATATATAAACCCAATATCTATGGCATGAAATCAAGTTATACCCAAATATATATCTACATTTGAAGTTGTAGGGTGTGAAAAATTCTGACACGCTGACATAAGACCAAGTCAACCAAAGGCCATACGCTCAGCCAAAGGCCATACGCTCAGTACAAAAGTCATACGCTCAGTGAATATATTATTTTTCTCGACTGACAGCACAGCATACACTCAGTGGACAATGAATCTGACACTTCGTCTTTCGTGCAAAGAACAGCTGTCTTAGGAGAATTAACCGTCGTATGGATTTTCGAGAGTTAATTTCGTCTTTTACGAAAACAGCTCATTAGCCATCATAAATGCACAGCCATCATTACTGTCATTTCTGACAGCCTGTCAGCCGTCATATCTGCAACACGACACTCGAGAGATATTTGTCAGTTATTGGGAGATATGGCGTATTTGAGAAGATTGAAGACAGCCACGTGTCTATTTCTCCAGTCATACGACCCTCGTCAAGGCAGCGTATGTACTTCATACGACTCCTCGTCAAGGCAGCGTATGTACTTCATACGACTCCTCATTAAGGCAGCGTATGTACTTCATACGACTCCTCATCAAGTGAGCGTATGTACTTCATACGACTCCTTTTCAAACAAGACAGTGTATGCTAGTCATGCTTCTCCAAAAGATAGCGTATCAAAGCAAATGCATTCAGAATTACTTCAAATGTACAATCAACACACGTTCTCATGTGTTCTGTATTCGGTTACCCACTCACTCAGAAGTTATGCAACATGGCATTCATGCCATCAATCTCTCCTGGATATACTCCACTACTCTCAACCGCACTCCAACGTGTCTCCACCAAAATTCGCCACGCGTCCCTGCAGTTATGCACACGTCAAGTGACTGACTGAGCGTATGCCCAGAGCAGTTATCCAGAACTCTATAAAAGAGAGTTTCTCCACCTTCAACAGACACCACATTCAATTCAGAGAACAGAGAAAGTGCCTAGTTGCTGTCCAAGTTCTTCGAGATTCGAGCCTTCTTCATCGCATCGTCCAAGGGATAAAGTGATCGTCTTCTAGATCAGATTCCTACAGTTGTAATTTTCTCAGAAACACAATAAATAAATAGAATTTATTTATGGAAAACAAATTGGCGACTCTGCTGGGGAAAGCTGTCTCCTATAACGAGACGGCAACAACTCAATGCGATACTTCGTCGATCGGTTCGACGAAGAAGACGATGGTCGTACGATTCGACCAATCTGCTTACGAAGAAATGCTCAAGGCGAAGGAGGGCCGAACTGCTTCCTCCGCTTCTCTCTCTGCCAAGAAGAAGGGACGTTCTGTCTATGTCCCTAAGTCTTCTCCGGCGGCCCGAGACGTTTCTGTCACTTCCCACGCTGACAAGAACACGTCTCCAATCTCAGCGAAGCACTCCTCGGTTTCTCTGAATAAAGCAACAGTGGCTTCTCCTAGTCACGCTGATAAAATTGGTTCTTTAGCCAAGCCAGCGTGTCCAAGGAAACCCATCTCTGGACATGTCAGTGTCTCTTCTTCTTCTACTCCTACGACAGCAGTCGGCTCTTTAGCCATTAATGACTCTGTGCGTATAGCAATCATTGTCCAACCATACGCTAGTCAAAAGACAGCGTATTCTCTGAAGTCAGCGTATGACAACCAATACAGTCCTTTGACTGTCTCTCAAGGCCAGGCTGGGGGTTCTCTTCCACAGAATATACAAATGATTCCCCCACAACTTGCACATCTTATGCCAACCAAGGAGAACGACTCTTTAGTCAATTCCTCTGCTCCTAAGGTTTTACCTCTGGGGTTAATTCGACTAGTACTCTTACTAGATCGAATAAAGGAAAACGCCTTTTGGCTACTTCCTCTAAAGATGGATTATTACCGACTCCCAGTCGGAATAAAGTTCATCTCCCTTCTCTCCAAATTTCCCGATCCGAGAAAGGCAAATTGCAAGTATCCAGGACTGATACCAAAGTTGCACCTCCTATGGACCTTCGTAGCAAGCTTAACCGGAATCGTCTCGATTCTACTTCCGGCATAAAGAAGCCTTGTCAAACTGGGATAAGTATAATGGACCCTGATGCACAATATGCTAAGAACTATATCGCTCAGATCAATCGGTCTTTATACACTCAAGAACCAAAAAGACAAATGAATAAAAGACAAGTTTCTACACAGAAACCATCTTCAAACACTTCCCAGTCTGTTTCCGCAGATCTCCGGGAGCACCTGCAAAACAAGCTGAGAATCAACACTCCATCTGGCTCTGACATTGCTCATATTCGTCATGAAGAGCATTGCTGTAACTTCCAACCTCGGGTTGTCATCCAGTGTTGTTGCTCACCGAAAAGACGATCTGTCTTCGAACGGATTCAACATGAACCAATACCAGACGAAGACGAACCTCTTTATGCTTCCATCAACATGACCTCCAGAAATACTGGGGGTAGAATACGATCTGATTCTGAAGACGGTGTTTACCTCGGCACCAGATCCAGAATCGGAGCTTCAACCAGTGTCTCTTCTTCTTCTCATCCAGGTGATAATCCTGAGACCACGGAGGATTTCTTAGGAGAGTCCAACTTCCCAGTATTAACTCCGTGAATAGCCTCGGGAAAGATGCTGAGTCTCATAGCGACGATTCAGAACAGACTGTTTCATCGTCGATACCTCGAATAATTACCACTTATATGGTAGATGGCAATCACGAACCTTCAACTAGTACTGAGGCTCATGAACAAAGGATTTCTTCCTTGGAACAACAGTTACGAGCCATGGCGGATACATTGACTGCTATGCATACTCTTATGCAAACTCAGCAACAAACTCAGCAAGTTCAACAAACACACCACCAGTAGTATTAACTACTCCTGTTGCCCAAACCTGGAACCTTCTACTATTCCGGGGGTACAGTCTAATGTTCATGTACATCCCACTCCAAGTCAGTCCGGAGCTGGGGGTGGTACATATGCTGCAGTCCTCCTCCAATTATGCCCAACAAGCAACGACACCGCAATCTTCCGGAGCAGTCACTGAAGAGTTGAAGAATCTCGGTCTCAATTCGAAGCGTTCAAGCAAAAGGACGGCTTACAAAGATTAGGTATCAAGCAGTATTCCATACAATGGAAGGAGGTATCGTACCCCCCAAAATACAAGCCTCCAACCATTTCTTTCTTTGATGGGACTACCTCCCCAAGTCAGTTCATCAATCACTTTGAGGTAATGACTGATCAGCTGCAACCGAGCGATGCCCTCCTTACTCGGGTATTTGTTGGTTGTCTTAAAGGAACCGCTTATGAATGGTATCGAAGTCTCCCTGATGGGTGCATTACTTCGTTTGCCGGGTTCAAACAGAGTTTCTAGAACGATTCTATGAAGGCATTAACGACATGACCATGTCAGCCCTTATACGAATCAAACAGAAAAATAATGAAAGCACTGAGAGCTTCATTGAAAGATTCAGAAGAGAAGCTCTAAAAATGCCTCTCGGAACTCGATGTCTCACTATCGACACTTGCAAGTCGAACCTCTTACCAATCATCAGCATGTGGACAGGATCCACTCAGTTCCAAGATTGGCCTTCCTTCATCGTCAGTGCCAAAGCTGCCGAAGTCAGTGCTGAGACTTTCAAAGGTCTGGGGGTACACATGACTCCCAATGAATCAAGTCAAAGTACTAGCAATAGTACGCGACCCAACAATCGCAAAGGAAAAGAGACTCTCGAAGTCAATCTCCAGAGCAAAAATCAAGAGGTAATGTCTGCCCAAGCTACCCCAGCCCACAAATCAACAGCAGAGACCTCCTCGGCCGAAGGAAGAATACTCTTTCGACGACGACGATGTTCAAGGTATCTTTGAATGTTTACTTAAAGGTAACAAGATACAACTGCCAGAGATCAAAAAGCCTGATGAAGCCAACAAGACGGATCATCCAAAATACTGTCCATATCACAGAATGCTGGGTCATACAATCGGTCTTGCTTCGTGTTAAAAGGAAAGATCAAGAAATGATCAAATCAGGAGCTGTGACACTAACACCTAAAGACAAGACAGTCACAGCAAATGTGATTTCGATGCAGTTCGGTGACTTTCCTCCGTTATTGGTGGAAAATGGGATTGTCCATATCCCCAAAGCAACCCTAAAGTTGTGAATATTCCACCAGCCCAGAATGAAGGACTTGTTCCCGTCACCACTAAAAAGGGAGAGATTATGTGGATCCACCCCGATTTAGTGACAGAGTTCGAGACGTCTTCTCTTCTCCTCAGAAGCTCCTCTGTCTAAAAAGAAATCTGGAAGACTAAGTCATGCCATATGACTTCTAGCACCACACCCAATCTTTCTCTAACCTCTATTTTCATCCTAGCAGGACAATCACCCCTACAGAGGCAGAAACTGTACCTCGATCCGAAGACAGATACAAACCTGCGTTTCATCTATATAGTTCACAATCGTAAATTGATGGCGAAGATGGGTTATGATCTAACCACTTCTGGTTTAAACTCCGGCAAAGGACTCCGAGCACCTCTAGCCCTCACTTTGAGACATAATCAATCCCGTGTTGGCCTCGGTTTCTGGACTGAAGCTCTCATCAAGCATCAAAAAACCAAGAACAAGATGAAGATTGCAACATGGTTTCGATAGACCCTGAACCTGAACCTGAAGTCGAAGCTCTCTCTGGAACCCGGTCAGGAAAAACATATCTGAAAGATTACTGAAGTTCCTGAGGAAACTCCTGATGTCCCTCCGGTTGCAGTTCCAGCACCCATCTCTAACGAAGGATCTTCAAATGTTCCTGCTGAAATGATTCCCTCTAAACCAACAACAGCCGACAAAGGAAAACAACTTGTCCGCTTCGATAAACCAATCAAGAAGTCTTTCTCCTGGATTGCAGAAGCCATATAATTTTGACATTCTGGCTCAACTTGCTAACACTCCAGCCAGGTTGTCCATCTTCGAACTTTTACGTTTATCCAAGGAAACCGGAAAACGTTAAGTGAAGCTCTACTGCAAGAAGACTCTTGTCTGACTCATCTGAAGAAGCCGGAAGCAGAGCCGGTGACTTGCCTACATTGCAACAGTGTCTTGGAAATTATTCCGAACATCACTTTTACCCAAGATGATATGCTTCTAGAGGACAATCGTCATGATCGGCCTCTCTACTTCACTGGGTACATTGACACGATGAAGGTAACCATATTCTAATTGATCCAGGATCAGCTATAAGTATTATACCTAAGAGTCTCTTGGATGCCTTACGGATTCCAGTTCATCGTCTAGTCAAGACAGTCACTACCATTTTAGGATTCAATCAAGGCAAGAGCGAACCTTGGGGAAAATTCGCCTAAAAATACAAATAGGCAATTTCCGGGCGAGTGTCACATTCTACGTGATCGAGTTAGTTGGATCTTACAATTTGCTCTTGGGAAGACCTTTTCTCCATGAACACAATATCGTCCCCTCCACTCTCCACCAGTGCTTCAAATACATTGATGAAAAGGGAGAAGTTCAAAAGGAAGTCGCGGACATTAATCCTTTCAGAGGAGTCGAAGCCTACTACAGTGACTCTCGCATGTACAAAGATGAGTATTCAAAAGTCTTACAAGCTATGGATGATGATGAGACATCGAAAGTTGACCTTTGTTATTCCTGTAAAAGGGCGTATCACTCATCGCGGTCTACCAAATCATCTGAAGAAAGTCCACTGATAATTCCTGTCAGTGGGTGTACCACTTCATTGCCTTCCCAAGCTCCACAAAGCTCGCTGATAATCCCTGTCAGTGGACGCACCACTCTCTCACCATCTTCTCAGGCTAGACCAGATACTCTAGTCATTCCAGTCAGTGGACGCACTACTTATCCACGATCCTCTTCAAGGGAGCTCACCTCCTCTGAGCCTTTTGTTATCGACCTTAATCGAAACAAAACTTCTGCTCGCCCTTCTTCTCCCCTTTAGTCATTAATTTGACTAAATCTACTAAGGCTCAGCCTTCTTCTGTAAATACAGCATCTGATTAATAAAGCATCTCCTTTACAGTATATTGATGTTTGTAATCATGTACAAAGTTATTTACATTTGCTAGATAGCCTAGAGCCACTAACTATAGAAGTTGTTCAAACTCTTCATACAGAAGTAACACTAGAGTTTGTACAAAATTCATACTTCCTTGTTCCTATTAGAAATCAGGAGAAACTCCAATATTCTTCTGCAAAGGGCCACAGAATCCTCCTAATCTGGAAGATGACGACAAAACGATGATACCGGAAGGTTACAATTACGTCGCTACAGTCAACAGTCCAAAAACATCATCAAGAATATGGGCTATGACTTCAGAACCGGCCTCAGTAGGAGAAAAAAGAAGAATGCATGTTCGAATTCCTCCCTTGAAATACGGAAGAACAAAAAGTGGATTGGGTTACATTACTCCTACCCCCTTCATCAACACAATCCATGAGGATCCAGAATCCGACGGAGCCGAACGATCTGATTCTTCCGATTCCGACACAAGTATTGGCGATTTTCATCGTTCTACTCTATCCGCCAATATGGTCTCCGTCGACGGTCCGCAAGAAAATGATGAGGATGAAGATGATTTTGAAATATCACCCGAATCGGAACAATGGGCTCAAAGATTAGACAACCAATGGGAATTCAGGTTCGAGCAAAGAGAACCTCCTACTGAAGATAAATTAATCCAAATTGATGTTGGTGAAGAGGGATCCCCCAAACCAATATTCATCAGCGAAAGTCTTTCAGAAACAGAGAAGCAAGACATGATCAAGCTTATTCATGATTACATCGACGTCTTCGCCTGGAGTTATGAGGATATGTCGGGGCGACAACAATTAATAGTGGTTTATAACCGGGAGTTATTCCAGGTCGAGAATAATTTGGCTTTGGGTTTTCCCTATGATCCAAACGAAAATTCTCTCAACCCTGATGAATTTAATTCCTCCAACCTTAACACTAGATTAGGGTTTGACAGAGCATCCTCGTCTTCTTCCGATTCTACTATGGAATACGTCTTTTCCAACAAAACAAAAGCAATAACCGAAGACTGGAGACGTCCATTTCTAGATTTTGTATTGTATGACATACTTCCTGATAATCCGAGCGAAGCAGCGTCTATTCGGCGTCGATCTCTCAGATTCTATTATAATCATACGACAAAGACATTATATCGTCGGGCCTATGACGGTCTTCTCCTCCGATGCATCGCTGGTGAAGAAGCGCAACAGATTATCCGTGAAGCACATGATGGTGTTTGCGGAGCTCATCAACCAGGTCCTAAACTTCAAGATCGCATCCGACGTATGGGTTATTATTGGCCCACGATGGTGGCTGACGCCATTCAATATGCCCGGAAATGTAAAGCCTGTCAAATTCATGCAGACTTTATCCATCAACCGTCAGAGTTCTTACACCCGACAGTGGCATCATGGCCCTTCGAGGCCTGGGGCATGGACATCATTGGTCCCATCAACCCACCATCATCAAAAGGACATCGGTTTATTCTAGCAATAACCGACTACTTTTCCAAATGGGCTGAAGCAATCCCGCTATCCGAAGTCAAAACTTCCAACGTTATCAACTTTGTCAAGCATCATGTCATCTATCGATTTGGTGTTCCTCGGCGTATTATCCATGATAATGGACCACAGTTCGTCAGTCAGAAATTTACTCGATTTTGCGATGACCATCGAATCAATAACCTAGCTTATACAGCATATAATCCAGCAGCTAATGGATTGGCGGAAGCTCTCAATAAAACCATCATCAAACTCCTGAAAAAGTTCGTTTCTTCTAACAAACGCAACTGGAGCGAGAAGCTTGGTGAATGTTTATGGGCCTACCGCACCACAGTTCGCAATGCGACCGGATGTACACCTTTCTCTTTGGTATACGGGTGTGAAGCTGTCCTTTCCCTCGAGATCCAGATTCCTTCTCTGAGAATCGCAATCTCCAATGAACTTACAACAGAGAACAATGATCATCTTCGACTTCAAGAGCTAGAAGCTCTAGATGAAAAACGATTGTATGCTCAACAAAATATCGAGCTGTATCAGGCCCGAATTTCAAAAGCTTTTAACCAGAAGGTGAAAGTCAGAGCATATCGGAAAGGAGAACTTGTTCTTACCGTCAAACGTCCAATGACTATGACACATATGAGCAAAGGCAAGTTCGATGCGAAATGGGAAGGCCCATTCGTCGTAAACAAAGTCTTCTCAAACGGAGCATATCAGCTTACCTCTATGGATGGTAAAGTCACGATTATGCCTATCAACGGCAAATTCTTAAAGAAATATTATGTATAAATTTCGTTGATATATGATATTTTCAGAGTTTTTTTCTTTCCCACAAATGTCGTCTCGATATCGTTATCCCCAGCGGAAATTGATATTCTACAACATATCATCTTCCCAGAGAATTTGATATTCTGTCTTATTAGATCCCCAGTGGATTTAATAAAGATCTCATATAGAAAATCACGTCCATATTACCTCTGAATTTTCTATCTCAGTATCATATTTTCTATTCTATGAAAATGATATCTAGTCTTTGATTTCCGAGTCCAAAGATCATGAAAAATTGAGTTCAAAGATATCTTTATATCTGAATTCTATTTTTTCTAATCAGTATTAAACTAAAAAAATTTAGTTTAATATCATCTGATGAAATTACAAAATTCATTTGTATATTTCATTCCATTAAAATGTGTCATGTATTATTTACCTCTGAACATATTTTCTACAAAAACATCATACACAAAATCGAAATCAGGTCAAATGCTCATTTCTTCAGTCAAAATCAAAATACTGATTACAAGTGAGTATTAATCTATTTAGAAGGAGTAATAATCTCCTGAATATGAGCAAGTACATTGTTCATCTTTTCTTTATGAGCTTTACGAATTCGCTCTGTTGCTTCAATCGCAACTATCTGTTGGTCAAAATTAATGATAACAGAACTGCGACGATTGGTTTCTTCTATTTGATCAGTCTGCATCTGTTCCCGCTCTTGCTGTAGAACTTGATAGCGGGTAGTTTCAGTTATACGAGCAGCGATAATATCAGATTGCTCTTTTTCTGTGGATGCAATGCGCTCCTGGAGACGAGCTAATTCTTCTTTTAGCTTCTGGAGTTCTTCAGCTCTAGACATTTCCTCAGTTTCCAGACATTGTATCTTCTGACGAGTTAATACTATTTCCTCATCCTTCGCCATTAACTTCTCAGATGACAAAGCGAGGAATTCTTTTAAAGCAGCCTGCTGTATTTGAGCCTCATGTTCCAGTTGAGCGATCTCAGCCACAGTCAAGGATTTAATATCTTCTTTCTTGATCTCCCAGTATTTATGGATGGTTACTTCCAAATCATCTAGGAGATGCTCAAAGAAAGTACACTGAGTTTCATAACCAGCCTGTCTCAAAGCTAAGAGCGGGAAATTAATCGCCGTTCGGAGATTGGAAAAAGGCATAGTCTCATTTCATAAATCGCCTGGAGAATGTATCCAGATATGAATAAATAATATCTGAATTCATCGCCATGGTCCTTGCTATCCCCGTTTCAAAATCGGGAGTTGCTGCCATTGTGAAAGAAGAGCGGAATAGACTCTATTCGGGAAACAGAAGTATGTGCTTTTGGAGAACTTGGTAAATGCGAGCTTCCCTCACCAACCTCAGTCCGAACAGGTGGAGCATGAGTCGAGCTCATTGCTGGTGTAGTTCCTACAACTTTTGGAATCAAAGAAGCTTGATCAGAATTAAAGACAAAAAAAGCAAGAAAGACAAAACTGTACAGAATAAAATATTACCTGAAGTGGGCTCATACTCTTTCTCTAGGATCGTTCAGCCCTGTTCGCAGTCTATTCAAAGTGTCTTCTGACACTGGTCTTATTTCACTGCCCTGCCCCAGAGGTGCTCGGAACATGGACTTCTATTTCTAGAAGGTTCTCTGGCTCTGGAGTCAACCCCGAATGTTGGCCGGCCGTCTTCAACTCATCGACACGGATTTCAGTTGGTGACTCATCTTCAATCTCCATATCCTCATCTTCAAAGGAATGAGACGAAGGTTCATAGTCAACCTGTTCTTCTTCAGATGGTTCGGCATGCTCATCTACGACCTTGGAAAGATCCTCGGCAGCCAGTATTGTTTGATCAGGAGATGGCTTAGCTGCCGATTCTTCTAGCACATCCTCTGCAGCAGGTTCTATATTAGCGTCCTGCGTGGGATGCGCTTCCGAGGGTGCAGGGGAAGAAACTTCAATAATCTTCTTGGCAGTAGAAGATCCCGCTTCAACTCCTTGCTGAGGAGCAAGGACGGTTTGTTTCTCTCGAGCCAATCGTTCAGCACGATTGGTGGGGCTTTCTGCATCAAGACAAATTACAGATTTAGTCTTTGAAACTACCACTTTTCTTTTTCCTACCCTTTTCATTAGTGGAATGGTAGGATAATCTTCTTTGGGGTCACTACCTTCTTCGTCAGCATCTTTAGTTTGTTGACTCGAAGCAGGAGAAGTCTCCAGGATAGCAATTCCTACGCGACTACGACCTTCTGCTCTAGTAACTCTTTTTGGAGCGGGCCCGGAAGCACCCTTGCCATGCTTTCTCTTCGGTGTACCCTCAGCAGATACACTCTTCTCGACATTTCCAAGCGGTACGTGTAGTGGCTGATGAAGTTCATCAGAAAAGAGATTCCCCATTGAGACTTCTTCATAAATCTCGTCAGTAGCGAGAGGATCCTCTCGGTCGTGACAATCTTCCGGCAGAGTTGACTTGGCTGACTTCTTAGTAACATGAATGAAGCTCTTATCCAAGATGCTGAATTTCTCATCAAATGTATTCGCAGATACATAAAACTTGGCATAAGACGCCAACATCCTAGCTCCTTTCCGATGATTCACCGGATCTGGCATTGTAAAGGTAGCTCCGGTGCCTTTGGCAATATAATATATCCAGGCTCTAGCACCGTCGATCAAGCCGCCTTGATGGTTGAAGCATGTCGTTGCATTCCCTACATGCAATTGATCATAGCCGAATTGCCGAGCAAATCTACTCGGAAGATATGGCTCCAAATAAGTGATGTCGTCATGGCGACAGACCAGGTGGGATGGTTGATTCTCTTCAACCATTCATGCTGAACATCATCCAGTTCATTAGCACCAGTGCCATCAATCATCTTCGCAGGCATAGTCTCATAACCGATAGGCGGAGGAACACAGGTGAAACTCCATAGTTCTCCTCTATTCAGTATGGTCCTGCAGTCTGTCAGGGTGTCATATTTCCACTTGGGCGTATGACGGTATCTTTCTAAGAAAGTATCATCTGGTCTGGCCAGTCCAGCACTCATAAGAGACTCAAAGTGGAGGAGCAGCCAGCCGTACAAATATGTGAAGGGCATTTCTATCCGTGGAAATGCTGTTAGTTTCTTCCTCGCCAAGTTAAACATTCTGTCTGCATATGCCCTTAAACCAGCATTCAGACGGCATGTCATCGCCGTTAGCAAGTCCATCTTGTACCCGAACGTCAGACGGACTGCTGCAAATACGATTCCTCGTGCATCCTGTCTGCCGAACAGGTGCCGGGTACTACGAATCTTCTCAGCCAAAGGGATAGGAATCCAGCCAGATGACCTTCATTAGATAAAGACCGGCTACCTTGCTTTATATAGATCTCTAACCTATCACCAGCTTTATAGGTGCCTTCATCTTCTTCGATGATGATGTCATCATGGGTGGTCTCCCGGATTAATCTGTCAATTTCAGCTTGACTCAGAGGTTTAAAACGACCAATATATTGTTCGGTCTTCTTCTTCTTCTGAGTTTCTTCGGTGCGGCCTTGGAATAAGTAGGCCATCCACTTCGAAGTATAGCAGCCTGAATCTATATCTTTTGCCTTATAAAAGGCCTTAGATACTATAGTGGCACATTAATTCTTCAAATACATGAAGAATTAGCGGGTTGGCGTCAGAGATCTTGTTCATTTCATCAATAAACGGGATATCCTCATACGGTAGATCTCCTGTCGGCAGCTGAGAAATGTACGCCATTTCGTGGAGAGCGAATCCCATCTCGCCTCTCGGAGTCATAAAAGTTCCAGTGCGGTAGTTATACCTTTCTGCTAGTGCCAGGAACAAATCTGGGTTCGGCCTAAAACCATAAGCAGTGCACTTGATGGCATCATACATGCCTATTGCCTTCAACTGTGCTCCATAATCTCTCAGAATCCATCTCACGAGAGCAGTCCATCTGGTATTCTCTGGGTTCACGAGACCAGTGAGTCTCATGGACTGTTTTGGATAGACAGCATTTTCTAGCTGTGCAAATTCGTTCGCAAATATCGGGACTCTAACTGGCATCAGAAGTGCAGAATCCTCAGGAGGAATTGTGGATGGCAATAATCCTCGCAAAACTGAAACATGTGGCTCAGTACCACTGCGAAATTTCCTGTCGTATCCTACCCATCCAGCTTTTGCTTGACGGGTTGGAGTAATATCCCACTTCATGTGCCTTTGGTGACTTGCGTGGAACAAGCGAGCTATGTTGATACTCTTAGACAATCCAGTCAAGTACATCGGCGGGTCGCATCACCATCCCGGTAATACGAGTATGACACTTTATCGGAGGCTGGCTGGGAGTCTTTGTCAATAGCATCCCCAATAGAAATGCCGGTTTTGAGTGGGTAACACTATCCACACTCTGCAGTGGTTGACCACTTATCAGACTCAGCAGGGTTTCGCTGTCTTGATTTTTCAGAATGGCTATCCTCGTAGAAGGTTCATCAAACTGGAAAGTGGACATGGGATAGATCACTCTTATTTACTCCCTGCACATCCTTCAAACTGCGCTTCTTGGGCCAGAATATCCACTACAAAGGAGAAATAAGAGGTTAAAAATCCTTAAATACAAAGGGATGTCAAGTTCAAAGATCAACTTACGCTCAGTCCATCCTAAGCGTATGTCAAGTTCAAAGATCAACTTACGCTCAGTCCATCCTAAGCGTATGTCAAGTTCAAAGACCAACTTACGCTCAGTCCATCCTAAGCGTATGTCAAGTTCAAAGATCAACTTACGCTCAGTCCATCCTAAGCGTATGTCAAGTTCAAAGACCAACTTACGCTCAGTCCATCCTAAGCGTATGTCAAGTTCAAGGATTAACCTACGCTCAGTCTATCCTAAGCGTATGACAGATTCTAAGTTCAACATACGCTCAGCTACGTGTATGTCTAACCAAAGTAAGCAGTCGTATGGAATTTTTCAAAGAACAGTGTATGGTTAGCAAGACGTTCATTAAAGATACGCTAACAAAAGAGTCAGCGTATCTCAACGAGATGACTTGACATAGCGTATTCCTTCAGAATCAGCGTATCTTGACATTTCTATCAAAGATATGCGTATCTTACAGAAATACGCTCAAAACATATTTTTCGTATACGACAAAAACATGGAATACTACTAAACCCTAAAGAGGGAAGTGTATTTTCTGACGTATTGACCCTAAAAAGGGTACGTTTTCCGATTTTGTCCTAACCAGAGCCCTAAAAAGGGATGGTTACTGTTCATCGTCCCCATCCTCACCATATAGGGGTCTCAACGGGTTCGCTCTGTGGAAGACGCTGCTCGGCGGTTCTCCTAGTGGTTGCGGCAGCGGCGGGTCGAGACGACTCTGCAGGAGCCTTGCCTTTCCCCTTTGCAGCAGCATCGAACTTGGGTGCCATTGACGAAGATTAGGTTAGAAGAAGAAAGATTGAGCTCTGGATCTCTCTCAAAGACGAAGGCAAAAGTAAAGAAAAGAATTAAGTTCTTAAAGGCCTATTTATAAGAGAAAGAGAAGCCCAAACGGCAACTGTTTTCAAATACAGAATCCCTAGAGATATGCACTGATATCAAGGAGATAACTCATGCCAGCGTGTCAAGACTTATTCCCACTTTGAGTTCAAAGTAATTTCGAACTTTTGAAAATCATAAAGTTCGAAAACTTTGAAGGGGGTCTTGTAGGGTGTGAAAAATTCTGACACGCTGACATAAGACCAAGTCAACCAAAGGCCATACGCTCAGCCAAAGGCCATACGCTCAGCCAAAGGCCATACGCTCAGTACAAAAGTCATACGCTCAGTGAATATATTATTATTTCTCAACTGACAGCACAGCATACACTCAGTGGACAATGAATCTGACACTTCGTCTTCGTGCAAAGAACAGCTGTCTTAGGGAATTAACCGTCGTATGGATTTCGAGAGTTAATTTCGTTTTACGAAAACAGTTCATTAGCCATCATAAATGCACAGCCATCATTACTGTCATTTCTGACAGCCTGTCAGCCGTCATATGCAACACGACGCTCGAGATATTTGTCAGTTATTGGGAGATAAAGCGTATTTGAGAAGATTGAAGACAGCCACGTGTCTATTTCTCCAGGTCATACGACTCCTCGTCAAGGCAGCGTATGTACTTCATACGACTCCTCATCAAGGCAGCGTATGTACTTCATACGACTTCTCATCAAGGAGCGTATGTACTTCATACGACTCCTCATCAACGCAGCGTATGTACTTCATACGACTCCTCATCAAGTGAGCGTATGTACTTCATACGACTCCTCTTCAAACAAGACAGTGTATGCTAGTCATGCTTCTCCAAAGATAGCGTATCAAAGCAAATGCATTCAGATTACTTCAAATGTACAAAACACACGTTCTCATGTGTCCTGTATTCGGTTACCCACTCACTCAGAATTATGCACATGGCATTCATGCCATCAATCCTCTCCTGGATATACTCCACTACTCTCAACCGCACTCCAACGTGTCTCCACCAAAATTCGCCATGCGTCCCTGCAGTTATGCAC